>JXXA01006405.1:0-11906 GCA_000956255.1 Anopheles punctulatus
ATCGACTTTTATTACATTGAACTGCACCCTCGCGCTCGATGATGCGGATTGAAAAATCATCAAAAATTCAGTTTGAAAAATCGAACCATCCCGAGCACTCGGTGATATTGGTGGGACGCTGCCTCGTCCCGCCCTTGAGCTTGGTTGCAGATACAACCGGAAGCGTTCGTTCCGGCACTCGACCGAACCATTACTAACGACCCATCGCATAGCGATAGTGTACCGTTTATCTTGTACGCTTGTTCCATCTATCACACATCCAACCATCTTATCTAACTTTCTACCGTTTGGTCCGTATTTTTTTTTTTTCATCATCAACCACTATCCATCCTTCCATCCAAGTGATATTACGATATACATTTTTCCTTCTCGTTTTTCGAAACGAGATGTATTCAAGCACCGATATCTATCGTCGACCGATTTTCTAAATGAGGAAAAAAAACGCCCGATTGCTTGCCCGATTCGGTTGCGATTCATTCGATCGGTGTGTATCGTATTTCACCACGGGCACACGGGCGATGGCAGGGCAGCATATAACGCTCGCTCTACACACCCATTTGCGCAGCGCAATATCGTATGCCGGACCGGAACCGAAATCAAAATACGAATCCGTTGCGTGTAGGAAAAAGTTCGCCTGTGGGCATGCATACACACACGCTGAGTGAATTCGGAGAAAAGTCAGAACCTCCGTCACTAACGCCACCAGTCAATATATATGATTTACCATAAATAGACTGCCCTTCCGTCCGTCCCCTTACCAAGCCCACCGGCACCGTGCTGGCTCGCTGGCAGTGACGCACCGGTCGGTTTTGCTTTATGCACAGTCACATCCGAAGTTTGCTCCAATCGGTTATCTCGTACGCTGCTCGTACGGTAAAGTACAGGCGGGAACACTGCCGCCCTTTGTTGCGGACGGATGAAAACCGAACTAGTTTGAAACTTCTGCACCTGAATGGATCATCATTTACTATGGAAAGGAAGGAGAAAGTTTAGTGCAATTGTGTGACGATGCTATTGTCGGCTTTCGATACGTGCACCGAAGTTTGGGCCACATTTGCCGTAACCTACCAGACGGACGCTAGCTAGCTTTGCCGCTTTGCACAATTTTATACATTTCTGAAAACAATCATAAACTTTCTTTTTTTTTTTTTTGATGTCAAGCCATTTCCAAAATGCCTATTGCAATAAAACTCAACGCTTTTCTTACCTTTCGCTGTATTTTTAGGCACTAGCGGTCGGAATAACCCATAACTCTGCGATGCAGCCCCGAAAATGGATCACTGAGGGTACCTTTCTGCCCGGGCTGACTGAAACATGGCAATAAATGTTGGTGCTTTCATGGTAAGAAAACGCACGCAAAATAGGAAAGCAGTATCACATCCACCACCGTTCACATTTCGCCACCGGCATCTTGTGCTGCTCCAAACAGGGAGCCGTTCTTTTTGGGAGCACTGGCACCATTCGTTGGCACCGTGTCCGAGAGAGGTGTACGCTTCATGCTGAAATCGAAATTTATGAGACAGTTATGCATCGTTACGGTCGCGAGCCGTCTCCATTTCGCACCGACTCGGTGCTAGCGACTGCGTAGATTTTTCGAAATGGCTCAATTTTTACACCTTCCCGGTAGTTGGCAGCGTCGCCAGCTACCGTCGTGATATCGAATCATTGGCCATTTGGCAAAACGAACAGCTGATTCAGCGCGGAAGATATCGCTTCCAAAGGCACCCACCTTTGACACATTTTTGGTGACCTTTTTGTATAACTTACCGTCTTCCCGTTCACCCCGTTTATGATGTTGGAGAAATTTTAAACTTCATTGTGCACCATGCTTTGAGCGCCTGCCGGAAGATGCATGAGTGATAAGAGCAGAACTTCATCAGACACCCACCACAACCTGCGACAGTTGTGAACGCGAACAAGGAAAATCAAACATCACACTGTCTTATAACTGACCGCACCATTCGCTCCAAAAACCCAGCATGTCCTCCATAAAAGGGACCGGAAAACCTTTTTCCCCCCATCACTCGCGCTAGATACAGACCATGATAAATTCATAACCGAATCTCGTCTTCGGACGAAAGTTCCGTGAGGGGGGCAAAGTTTATATTTGGAAAACTTTCTAATTAGCCTCCTAGACAAGGGTAAGATTTGCACATTCTTTTTTAGTGTTTCCGTCCGTCTTCGTGGGTTGGGATTTCCATCCTCAGAGGTTTGCTTTTGGTGGTTATGCTTTGCTGTACTTTGGACCGGAAAATCATGCCGAGCGGGGATTTTTTTTGTTGTTTTTGTCTTCCATCAGCCATCGTCAGAGGCATCTAAATGAACAGCAACGGCGAGAAGAAATGTGTCGAATGTTTTATTAATCTTTGTTTATTCCATTTCTTCAACAGGAGCAGCACATTTAATTTAAGAAGATGCATTTTGCGGCAAGAAACGTGGGATGTATTGATCGAAAGAACCAACATGTTCATGCAATTCCTGATTATTCCATTCTATGCTCTCTCTCTTTCTCTCTCTCTTTAAAGCTTCTTGCATGACCCAACGACGCACCAAGGGATCACGCAGCAAAGCATGATAGAAAGCTGAAAGAATCCAGTACCCTCTACCAGCGGGGCACATCAAGTGAACGTGTGACTAAACTCACAATATATTTTTGAAAATCGTAACCACAGACTCTTTCCTCAACGATTTCTTTACCATCCGAAACACGGTCTTCTGCCACCTGTTCTTGGCTGGCCGACGCACAAACACAAATCACCATTCCGGAGCGATCTAATAACATTCGACACGGGTGAGATATTTCGGCGAGGACACACGTGTTAAGGTCGTGTAAGATCTAAACCGTGCTGCACGCTAGCGATTGTTGCCGGAGAACGCGTCCCAACGTTCATCGCGTCCCAACGTTCTAACGTGTTTGATAGCTTTCAGACCATTACACTAGACACACGGTTTCGGAAAAACCGTTCAAAGGAGCTAGGAAAGTTGGATTTTTTTTTTGCTAACAGTTCGACATGTAAAATCAGAAGGCTGGTATGTGTTCCGTTTGCTGTTCTTTGCGTGCTTATCCATACAGTGCACGACTACGGGCAAGGGTAATTTTCAACCGTACAAGAAGAAAACCACGTACGCGTGAGCAGCCACCCTGGGACGGAAGATTAAGCCCAATTCCCGCCCTGGGAGCTTTCCCGGGACGCAAGCTCGAACAGAAAAATGGAGTACAACACCGGCCTAGCAAGTTGTTGTTTGCCCTAGTTCAACAATTTCTTCACCACTCTCCGTTCGGTACTTGGAATTTTAAATCCGTCTGCGAGTGCTTGTGATGATGTATCGAACGTGTCGCGAATGGGAGTTACATTATGGAAAATAAACCATCACACTTATCCTTTTACTTAGGATATTCATAATATCTTTTTGGATAACGTAATGAATTATTGTTAGAAGTTCATCAACATGGTAGTTTAAGAAAGTATACTTAATGTGTGTCTTAACCAATACGAGCTATTTCATATCACAAGTTATTTTAGATTTCCTATTATTTGTTCAAAGGTTGGGTTAAGAGATTTATTTTTTTTTAATTTGAGCACAGTAAAATCATTTTTCAACACATTTTTTATATTTGCAACTATGAGTGAGTCCAGTTGAATATTCCGCAAATTCGATCTATTATTATCCACGATGCTAATCTAATCTAATATCTTCATGTATCGTATTGCCTAACTTCAGGCGTGAACGAAATAATCTAAAATAAATTAGAAAGAAATGACAAAATGCCCCAGCCCTGGTGGCATCCACAGATAGCATTGCAATGATTGCACTTTAAAGCTGTTAATTTTCCATTGCTTATTCGAGTTTCCTTAAGAATGTTGTCTAGATTTTGAAGCATAGTTTTCATCCCATCAATACTGAAGCTAAGCTGTAAGCCAACACAGCGCCCTTAGCGATCACCGAGAAGTGTCCTTATCCGCACGGCTTCAGCGTGTGATTAGTTGACATTCTCGCTAATGGAGTGTCTCGACCGAGAGTCGGTTCGCTGGAAATGTGCCCGTGCTTGAACCCGCATCCAGGATCAACCATCTTACTTTTGCTCATTTAGTGTTGTGATTGAAGCGCTGATCGCTCGAGCGCTTTCTGTTCCCTGTTCCTTTATCTTCTTCCTCATCTTCTGAGCATCGCTTCCCCGCCCGGCAATAGTTTACAACCGACAAACGGACGGACGAATTCCACCAACCGAGGAAGGAGTCGCTCCAAAGTGGTTTGTGTTCGGTGCGTTCGTTAGCGTTCGCTTCCGTCGTGTAAATAATTGCTCAGCGTTTCTTCGACGCGGGTAGGTCGGGCCGGAGGCGGGCGGTTTTTGACAAAGTGCTTCTTATTGCAAAGTTTCGGATGTGGTTAATGGTCGACGCTCCGCCACCCGCGCCACCTTCACCTTGCCCGTCCGCCTGCTAAACCGACAGACTTAATTGTTTTTGTTTCGACCCGGGCATATCCGGGATTTGTGCGGCCGGGGTAAGAGGCCCGAAGCGTGAGCTGAAATCGAAGTGAAAAGCTCGATTTTTCACGAAACTGCAAAACCATTTTTCATTTCTTTCGCACCAGGACACCCGAACCTGGGCCGGTGTACCTGTAGCGAACAGCGTACTGAAAGCCCAAATCGGATATGGTTTTCGGTTGGGATTTTTGCTTCGCCTTCCCACGAACCTTCTCCCAGCTCTCGCGGTCATGCAGGGCAGGGTGATTTCCTTTTTAGTTTTCCTTTCTGAAAACCGCACCCGTAGAATGTGGTCGTAGCGTGCACGGGATAACAAATATCCGTTCTCTGTGGTTGAGTTTTCGATTTCGATTGATTTGAAACGCTAATGCCCCAGCCCGGTCTCTAGGTGACCAAGCGCTGGTCGCCCAGCGTTTGGTCGGTGGACAAAGTTGTACAAAAATTAATGGTAAAAGTGGGGCGAAGAAAAGCGATACCGAGCGGAAGGCGATGCCGGCGGCAGTTGGGGAAGGTTTCGGTTCCGAAGGCGAACATGAATAATCGTTCGGATTCGTGCTGATCCACGTAGTTTTAAAAACCGAGCGCCCGCATTTCCCGCGTCCGGAAGCCGGTGGAAAGCGTAAAGTGAGAAGTGATTTATGATCCACAAATGAATTCAAATGCAAATACCATTTTCGTGCGAATGTTCGTGCAAAAGCAGAACGCCCGTCGGCAGACGCTGCCAAGACGGCACCGACTTGATGATTGGTCGGCTTGTGGTTTCTCGCTTTCTCGGTTTCTCCTTTGTGTTGGCAGGCAAGTCATAAAGTTTACTGCACAGAGAAAAATATCAATTCATCTCGGTAACGTGTTGTATCACCGTTGAAAGAAAAATGATTTACGAAATCACAGGTTTGTGTTGCTTGTTTACTTGCCTATTAGGCGGTGGAAGATTAAGGATTAACAAGCTGCTTTTTTGTGCGCACTGGTTCATGCCAGTATTTTGCTCTGTGTAACAGGTGCCGGCGATTTTTCCAAAAGGATACGAGGAAATCAAAATGCAAACAGTCCTCGCTCCTCGTCCAGAAATGGCTGCAATTTATGCTATTCGTTGGTTTTCTTTAATGTCATTCCTACATTACAATATTTTACTGTGTTTGATTTTTAGACTGATTTTCAAACCATCTTTTTCTGGGGTATTTTGTATTAATAATTTCTAACGAACTACCAGCCATTTTTTAGAAAAGCTTATTCTATCAAACTTCTTTCTTATTTTAGTATAAATACGATGTAATTATTATGTATATCATTATAAATCTCATAATAAAATAAATATATATCAAGTAAGCTATACTTGATTCGAAAGTTACTGAGATTAAATAAGATAATATGCAACATTTATTAATTCTACATGTTGTACATTGTAGATGACAATACAACGAACAATTTGAATTACATTTCACAAATCGTTTAACATTTTTTGACCATTGTGCTTCATACTAGTGTCCCACTGTGATGTGTAATTGTCAAATTTTTCTCTTGTTAGTTCTATATCTATCCGCATACAGCGCTGCGTTGCGTGTACGGTTCTGCTAACGAAACAAAGAGAGCGTTCAAGACGCCCTTTCAAATGATTCGTTACTTCGTCAAATTAGACAGATCTGTAATCGTACTGTTTGCAGCATTTGTGAATTTTAACAGACTTAAATTAAAATCATATGTTCGGCATTTAATGGCTGAACGAAAATTGTGCGTTTCTAAAATAAAATAACGGGTAGCGATTTTTTTTTCCTAGAAAGCAAAAGTTTTAAATTTGTTTGCACACTATTATGTTGAAACGAGTTTGGATAAACTACTTTACCTATGAGCCAAATAAAGGTATTATATGGGAATTTTTACAAATGTATCCACCTTACTTCGAGCTTGGTTACATTAAAAAATCGTTCAAAAGCTTAAGAAATTTCATTGAAATGTTTCACGGTTCGCGGTTTGAAACTCAGCAAAACGTCAGTTTTTTTTATTCTTTTTTATTGTTTTATTCAAAAAGTAACGATGAAAACATAAGAAATATTCAATTTTCGACTTTCACTTTCTCGAAATTCTCTGTAAAATTTCAATAAAACAAAGTTTATCATTTGTCAGACCTTCTATAAAGATACTCTCTCTCCAGTTATACGCTATCTGGTCGGTCAGGCGACTTCGCACGCCTGAAGTCCTATTATGTGTGGACGCGTTAATTAGCTCGTAATCACGTCGTTATCACATGCGAGGCAGCGTCACCTCCGAAGCGATCGTTGACGCAAAACATCATACGGGATGGTAAAACTGTAATTGATTATGTTTTCCCCTTAACAACGGGCGCGTCCGTCATCCCGTCTGCATGTAATCGGTGCCGTCACTCATAAAACTTTCCTTTCGACTGACCGCCATTGAGGCGAGGCGGTGTTAGGTAAACGGTTTTTGGGAACTTTCCGCTCACCTTTGCCTGGCCGCCATCGAACCGAGACACCGCACCAGGTACGGCCACTCCAGGGCGAGAACTGGTTCCCATTCACACTTTACGCGCCTGCCAGCGCCGGTGAACAAATGCAGCCATCGTATTGGCCAGCCTAGAACGGTTCGTCCGAATCGCACTAACGTGCAAAATAATAATGCCCATCTAAGTGGCAGCCTTTTCGGCGGATATGTTCTGTCATTGTTGTGGATTTCATTAGTTTTAACTATTTGCGCCACCCATGCGAACGAAATTGAACCAAAACGGATGGGAAAACCAATTTCCTGGGAGCACCTGTACGTTGCTAGAGTGGTGAATAATGCAGCCTAGTAATAGTGCAATCTGAGTTTCTAATGAATTTCAGGTGTGTCATGATAGTTCGTCCAATTATTCTACATTTAACCTAAAGTTATTAGTTTCCAGCATGACGGCAGCGAACAAGCGTTTGTACATTTCCATGCGTTATTCAACAATTGTTTTGAGCAAGTTTGACAGATAGTTGTTTTGAAGAACTTTCAACTAAATTAATTTCTAATATCGTCCTAATAAGCTAACACATTATTCTATTGTGAGACTAATTTTTATTATTAAAATGACGACCATAAAGTGAGATAGATTTGTTTCATATGATCCTAATGAAGAGCTCAACTTTCGATTAGAGTAACAGAAAAATTTTAAACAACATTTTTGAAGACTATTATTTCAATTAAACTTGAAAAACTGATTTAAACTCGGAATATTTAAATAGATTTTTTTTCAAAAGCAACAAAACCGCATCCTCGTTTCCGCAGCTGAAAATCATCCGCAAATTAACCTTACCCAGGTTTGCCGTGTAAACAAATCACTAACACCCCGTTTGGACGGAAAATAGATTTGCAAACACAAACAAAACAACATCCAGTCCGGTGCGGCGTCCCGCCAGACACGCTGGGTTCAGCGCTTGTAATTCAGCGCTAAACTGCGCCAGCCATTAAATCAACCCATGCCCGGCGACCGCAAACACTTGACCGCAATTGATATGCAGTTATCCAATAATCACCGGTTATTACAAATGCAATTCTGCCTGCTCGCAGCTGCCCAGCGTCCGCCAGGCCACCCGCCAGCCCACCAAAAACCGAAGCTGCCCGAACCAGGGCAAGATTGTCGCTCCGTTGACGCGTGAATGACGTGCGTTCCGTTGCGCGCTAATTCGCGGTCCGAGGCGCGCGCGGTTTGAGTCGAATTTGTCACCAGGCACCGGGGTGGTCCGTGGTTTGCTTCGATGGCGTGAGTCAAACCGCGAGCCGGCCAATCGCTTTCTCCGGTTGTCGGTTGAAAGCCCCCGAACCCGGAAGTTCCCAAAGGACACCAGCCGAGCGGTTCTACCCTAGGCGAGAACGGTCGAGCCGCGCAAACCATCCGTACCGCAAAAGTGATCTGTTTATTTTTTACACACTTTTTTTGCATGCCGGTGGCCCTCGGTGCGTAATTTATTTCACCCGACTCATGCGACTCATGCGGCTCGATTGGTGGCGGGGAACCGTACAGGGGAGCAGTGAAAAAAAATATTCACGCCATTTGCCGCAGCCTTATGGAGTTGGCCAAGAATACCGGCTCACACGGATACGGCCGTGTCCGGGTCCGGGAGTTCCTGTTTACTGGCGGTTTCTCTTTCTCTCTCTCTCTCTCTCTCTCTCTCTCTTCCCCTGAACGTTTATATCTCCTCAGTGACGTCAAGCGTGCGTGCAAGGTTCCGCTCCGGTTGCGGGTGGGCTGGAATCACGATCACGATCCGGTGCGCAATGCGGGTTAAGGATCGGCGGGTTAAGCCGCGATATGTAGGAGAGGTTTCGTAGGTCAGCGTGGGGTAGTTTCGCGAAAACAAAAACGCACCTGCTCCACAAGGTGATCGTTGCTTCCGACTCGCCGCAGGCCTAATGGATATCAGTTGATTGACAGCTGGCGACAGCTGAGGGACGATACATAACAGGACTGCGGAAGATGTGTTTAGGCGAAACGAGACGTTTTTCACACGATTTATCCATTACCAATGGATAATCTTCCTCAAAAGCTATTTTACATGAGGAGGCATAGTGTAATGGTTAATAAACGAGAAAATGATAGATGGTTTAGTAGACGCTTGCATATTTAGAACCAATTTAGTCTGCGTAGTCAAGAAAAAGGCGCTTTTTAACCAATCTTCTACGAGAAAGAATCGCTTCAGTCTAGTACAACAATCATAAGCTCGTGTTCTATCTAGATTCAATTTTAGGTATATTTTAAATGTCTAAGAACAAGTTCCATAAGTAAATGCTAAGATGCTAAGTAAATGCTAAGTAAATGCTAAAAATATGAACATTTGAAAGCAAATTTTGAAATGAGCTAAAAATATTTTTCTCTAAATTTATAAAATAATTTGTCCATAATAGAATAATTGTATTACATGGTGATTGTATTCCTAAAATAATTCACTCCGATGGTGTTCATTTGGCAATTTATTACTCATAGTTCTGAGTTCATTTCGAATTTCACTCAACCCAATGAACTATTTCTGCTGTTCATTATAATTGTGAAAATTGAATAAAATTGACCGAATATTCTAAATTCCAAGCACGTCAAAAACTCTACACAATTATTAAGATAAAAGTTGTAACTATGCGGTTTATTTAACAAACTTCGCCATAATTATATTTTGCGATCTCTTTCATATCATTGTCGATGAACGTACAGCAAACTTTTACGAATTCCACCAACAGATTGTGTTCCATTACCCAAAGTTAGCCTTTGATATTTGTAAATTTTGTATAAAAAACTCTAGGCCTGCTTTTTCCCAAACAAAAGGGCGATTTTAAGGAAGCGTAATTAGTTACTCAGCTTCCCTAAAACCGATCCCACCAGTTCCGTCCCGTCCCGTACCAGCAGCTAGAAGTAACAATTACTCCATCGTACCAATCGGCACCCCACACCTGTTCGCGTGTAGCAGCAACAAAGCAAGCAGTAAAACACGGCCACCATCACCGAGCCAGCTAGAAGCAGGATCCTTCAACACGTGCGCCCCTCGAACCGGGAGGGAAAGGTCGCCACAATCACCAGCCACGGTAGCCGGCACCGGCCAGACACAATGACTCGCAGCGCAGCGGTGGCGAGCGACGGGAACTCGACTCGATTCACGAATGCGGCAGTGCAATTTTCAATAATTAATAACGTTGATAGTCGAGCATCGATAAGTGCATCGAAACGGTGGAATGCAGTCACACCGGCAGCGGTACCGGCCCGGAACAGGGTGACTATGGTGGCGCGTAAAGCGCGCCTTCCAACGATCGTGTCCAATTGGCGATCGAGCCGATTATCGGGCGACCTCTACTGGTCCAGCTTCACACCTGTCTGCTTCCCTCGGAGAAGCATCTGGAGCAGCCCTCCCGTGGGATGCTGCGGTAAGATCATCTCATCTTGGCTGATCGTGATCATCGTCGTCTTCGGCTTTACGAGCACGTTACGGGCTTATGTAATGTAATCGAATGGCCTGCCAGTGTGTTTTTTGTTGTTGATAGCAGCCGCCGACAGGCTATATTGTGGCCTCAGAAAAAAGGTTCCACAGTAGGTCAGCTCAGTGCAATCGGTGGACACTGGAAAGGTTTCCTTACTTTTATAACAATTAAAAATTACTCTATTGGACTAGTCTTTTCTATTTAGAAAAAAAAAACATTTTCAACCATTTGACACACGGAAATTAAGTACTAGGAGACTCGCTCTCTCTCTTTCTCTTTGATCTATAAATGTTGTACTGGAAAAGCTATTAGATCCAGTTCCGGATAGATTGAATTGTGGATGAGACGTGTGTAAAACAAAATAAAATTGTGCGTATTTTTCAAATAAATAATAAAATTACTTAGACAAATAACTTATTATCCGACATGATCCACGCATGACCGTTTTGTGTGTGTGTGCAATAATTTTCCCTTTCCACAAAATGCACGGCCCCGTTTTTCAACTAATTGCCCCCGCATAGGCCACCGTGCGTTCCAAACACCATTCCGACGACGTTCCGATGAGGCCGGCTATTAAATCAATCAAAACGCTGGCCAACCTGACGGAACACTCGCACTCGGAACGCAAAATCTCCGCTCGCTAATCAATAAAACTGAAGTACAAGATGCAGGGTGCAGGTGTGCATGCCGCGTACTTACATCTCATACCAGCGCCGCGCTGAACGATTTAATGATCCACTCCACTCCGGCCGCGAAGCGAATCCGCGCTTCGCAGCCCGCGTTCGCACCAATTCAAAACCGATTGACACTTGAACTGGGCGTTCTAAGCGCTCCATTAGTGTCGGCTTATCGATTTCAATTTATATGCGACCATCACCCGCCTCCCCCGATCGTCCCCCCTCGCTGCGGGTATACTTAATTTATTGCTGCAAAAAAATACGAAAAAAAGCAACCGCCAACGGTTGCAATGGTGGCTGGTTAATCGGACGCGGAACGGGGCACGAATCAGAACAGGTGGGAAATTATGTCGTGCTCGTGCAGAGTAATTGAAGCTGTGGCTGCGTTTGTTTGTTTGCTTGTGATTTGCCCTCTTCTTGTGAGCACCACCCTCCCGCCCCATACCCTCCTCTCGTTCACCCGAATGCAGGAGTGCGGGTCAATGCCAATGCAATACCGATGCCGGCCCGGTAGCCGGTGGTGACGTGAAAGCGGCGAACCTGCAGGCGGTCGCCGTTTCTCCTTGGTTTCGGACTCTCCGTTCCTCCGGCGGTGGAGGTTGGACCATTTTTTTTTGTCTGTTTATTTGTTTGTTTGAGAAGCTAAATAGAAATCGATTTCTTTTGCAGCGTACAATGAGGGCTGATGCATTTGGAGGATCGCTGCTACGCCGATCTATACTCAAGTTCGAGCAGCAGCGATCAGTCAGCAGAGTGTTACGAATTGGCATCTTATAGCGAAACGATGCTAAACGATGGTT
>JXXA01006410.1:0-10136 GCA_000956255.1 Anopheles punctulatus
CCCCGAAGCTGACCCACCACATCGCACCAAATCCGCTTATATTTGCGTGAAGCACAAAATCGTACTCGCTGCTAATAGCACGTAGGCACGATTTATTCGGGGCCTATTGATTGGGTTTTCGGTGGCACGGTGTACTAGCTACGCAGCAGCAGTGGTCAGGGCCACGGTCAGGGAAATACCCTGCCGGCGGAACAAAACAGCCTATAGGGCATTGGGTTTTCCCTACGTGACAGCACACCTTGATTGCCATGCCAGCCTCATGCTATCTAGCCGCCTCCGTTAAGGCAGCGATCCTTTTGCTCTCTTATTATCTCTATCTCTCTCCTACACACATACACTCTCTCTGTTTTACTCTGCTCTTCATCAGGTGACCCCGCTAGAGGAAAGCTATAATATTCCATAATTTAACGGTCGGTACAGCTAAATAAATATGTCGTACGCCAACAAATCAACATCACCGATACTCCTGCATCCCACCGCCCGCTCCGCCACTTGTGTTTATCTGCCCCTGATACATCTCACCCGCACCGATCGCAAAGGCGACTCCAGGCTCTTTCTCTGTCCCGCTCGCTCTTGGCGGGAGGCATACGAAATTCGGTCCTTGCGAAGCGATGGCGGCAATCGAAATTGAAACATGGCCGAAACTTATTGGAGCAGAAAATCGCGCCCGGTATGTGGGACGGTTTTGATTAGGTTCAATCAGTGTTCATTGACCGGTGGAGAGTGATGCAGTGATGCTGCGTGACGGTGCACGGATACGGTCACCCCCTGTCGAAAACTTATTAAACCGAACACACACACACCCAATCCGATCGGGACGATCGGGAAGAAATGGGTGATAATGTTACGCAACGTGCCACTAATTTCGCGTGACACATCTAAGCATCGTTCCCCGCACGGTGCGTAATTGAAATTATCCCGCGTGCTTGTTGCGGTTTTTATCTGCACGAAATTCGTTGCGAGCGTGTTTTTTTTCCCCTATTCTATTCTATTCTGCTCTGTTCTGTTCTGTGCTGCTTCATACCAGCGACCGGGCGCCTCCATCCGCTGCCGGAAACGTAACAGAATTCAATTAATCATTTTTATATGAAATCCTGTCCGGTCCGGTTCGCCTGCGGCACTTTCTATGCCCCTCGTTTTCTCTATCACACCATAAAAAGCCTATCGCGTGCAGTCCCATTGGGAGTAAACACGGGCATTACAAAAAAAAAAAGCCAACCACACGATAGATAAAAAAATCACATCCCACAGCACAACTCACGCACAGACGCCACCCCACCTCACTCAATCCCGAAAAGCAGGAAATTCATTGTACTCCTTCTCACGTAGCCCGCTCTCGTGGGAGGAAAACCGTCCTCCAACACGGCGCCCACTTGGTCGAGAAGGGGGGGGGGGGGAAGGAGAGGAAACAGGACGCTCCATAAATAAAGCGAAATAAATTCAATAAAATCATCAACCCAATTACGGTGATCAGTGGAGCGTTTAATAAAATTTACTGTTTTCTAAATTATGCTTCGCGAAGCGCGTATGCCACACACCAGCCAGCCAACCAGCCAGCCCGTTGACGATGGCGCATCCGTTTTCGGCCGTTATTATGATTTTCCACTGGTGGTTGATTTTCGGCTCGTCTGGTTTTGTTTTACATTGAATGAGATTTTTTTTGTTGTGCATTGGAATTCCGTTTTGGGTTTGATTTTTTTATGTTTTTTGTATGCCCTTGATCTTTTTTCTGTTTCTGAAGATGATTGAAAGCAAAATACGCAAAAAAAACTGCACAAAAATTAACAACAAAATTGTAATACCTGTTAAATACTGGAAAATAATTGATTGAAAGCTTGTTTAGAAAACAGCAATCTTAACTGCTTTAGAACCAATACTATTTATTTTATTCCACTGGAAAGCATTACTGAAGGCGGCAAGTAGTTTTTACATTCAATAAAAGCATTCACGCAACGATAACATTCATGCACGTTGCTTCAATAAAACCTAATTGAGGCATGAACAAAAATACATAATTCGTCCTGTAGAGGATCCCAATTACGGCGAAATGGGATTGAACAGTACGGAACGTGCGTAATTTTCTAGCAAACCACGTTACAGTCAGGCACAGTAAATAAAAAAATAACCTACCATCTTCACCAGCAAAAGCGATGCGGTGCAGCAAGAAATAAAGATTTAAAATTAGAATTATTCGACAGACCATTAGCTTAAATCAATGACCGAACGATGTGAGGATGGGAGAGGTGTGAGCGAAAAAAAAAGCGGCAAAAAAGCACACCTCCATTCACTTGTTTTAGCAACCATCCCTTTCAATCCAGGTTTTTTATGTTCGCACCATTTCCCATTCCCCCTTTTTGCCTCCTCCGAAAGGATCCAGAGAGATCCACTCATTGGAGCTTTTTCGCTGCATGGGAAGGTGCACACGCCTTAACGATTCGCACGTTTTGCACAACAGGGCAGGTGGAAAGAAAGAAAAAAAAACCCGGCACCATCGACGTTAATGGCGTCGTGTAACGCCACGCTGCCCACGCTGCCGTATTCACGGTAATTAATTCGACTTTACAGCTCAATTTTATCGCACCGCGCAGTAGAACGCTGCTTGGGCGAGAAGCTTCTCTTCTTTTGATCTGCTCTATTTCCCTTTCGCAAAAAAAGAAAATCATTCGCTCAGGAGCATTGAAAGCGGGCTGTTTGAATCCTTTTGCGATTAGGAAGAATCTGCTGCTCGTCATGGCTGCTCATCTCTGTTGCATTGGTTCGCCTGTGTCCATCAGCTCACGATATCATGCTTTCGAATTTTCGCCATCCCCGAAGTGAAAAAAGTTCGACACGACCAAAAGCCAGCAAAAGGTAGTAACGAAAAACAACCCACAAAACAGCACTTCTTTTCGGTTGACTTACACACCGCGCCGAAAGACCGAAACAACTCCCGCGTCGGAATGAAAAGAGCTGGAACTTGAAGACGGCGAAGCAGTATCGACACTACGGCGCAAAAGGTGCTTCGTTCCGACCTGCCACGGTGATGAGTTTGGGCTAGAAAATAGCCTTTTGCTCTACAATGACCACCAGCAGCAGCAGCAGCAACATCCGAATTGCCTTTTGCTATGCCCACCCTCCGCCCATTTGCACCATCCCCCCCCCCTCGTACACACATACACACACATACACATACAACAGCCCACCGGTGGCCAATTTCAAGTTGCTTCCTTCCCCCATCTTCGGTGCGGTGAAACTTTCCCAACCGAAACGCGTGGCACCGGCGGGGGGAGGAAATTTATGAAGCATTAAATGGATTTTGTTTTCATTTGAATTTAAACGAAGCAGTTTTGCTTTCGATTTTGCAGCGAATTGGGTCGATTTCGATTTCAGGTCGGTCGATGGGTTTTCTGCCCCACGCCACGGGTTCCGGAATGGGAGGGGGGGGGTGGAATGGCCGCACCCAATATACGTGGGACCCTTCGTCTCGCCGGTGAACGAAACGCCTGATGCACTGGGTTCCGGACGATTCCGCGCGGAGCAGTGGGGATGTATTAATATATTTTTCCCATTTTCTCACGAGGAAAGAGAGAAAAAAGATTGTTTCCCCAGCTAGGAAATCGAGTGGAAAATCGCGAAACCTTAGCATTAGGTGAAGTGGACAGTTTTTACGCTAAACTTGAAGCTTTTCAACTCCGAAAGGGATAGTTGTGAAAAGGTACATCGAAAAGAGATGAAACATTTCAAACAGTGATGAAACCGAAGGAAACTAAATGTAAAAATTTTTCGTTTGAAGTTCATGAGGGGACAAAACACAAATCCTGAAATCAGTCACAAAATGTCTCGCCTAATTATGTTAATCGCCTTACAATCGTAGTCCAACATATCATAAAATAGCTCAAACAACTCCATAAAGAATATCGACATTAAGAAATTCTACAAAAATATTAACATGAAGCATACTTTACGTCAACATAACCTACTGCTTTCATTCTTCATCCGAAACCGACAGAAACACCTATTTCCATTGCAAATTCGCACCGGACGAAAGTAACGCAGCCAATTTGCCTATACTTTTTTTTTAGTTTGGCTACGGAGAGGGGAAAACCTGCCACCATTGGTAGCGAATATGCCCATTCCCAATTTTCACCCAGCCATTCCCAGGGACGAGAAATTATCATCTCGGCAAATTTTACCTACCGCAAAATTAGCTTCGACCCATTCCAAACGAACGCAATAACGTAGTGTTTTATTTGCACGATTGCAATCGCAAACCCGTGTTCAAACATTTTTTTTTTGTTGCTTGCCTGCCCGCCGCCTCCTCCCATCCGATAGCCATCAGCTGTTGGGAAAGCAAATTTTATGGCTTCAAACCAACGACGGTCGAAGGAGAAAAAAAAACCCTCAACAAAAATCGGGTATGTAAAATCGGGGCATCCCGGCTGCGGAAACAAAGCCGTGGCGTGTGCACCTGGCTCGAGGCACTCGAGCTACAACCCGCAGATTTCGGTCCTGTTCGGACAACGATAGTCCGTTTGTGTGTGTGTGTGTGTGTGTGTGTGTGTGTGTGTGTGTGTTTTTTGTAAATGTTTGCCCATGTCACGGTCAGATTCTAAGCTGACCAAACAGCGCCTGGGCGTGGTAGAACGTCAGAATATCAGGAAGGGGAAGGGAAAGCGCTGGTGCACAGACAGGTAGGGAAAGTTTGGCCAAGACATCCGATGACTATGTGAAAATCTCGTCCCATCGCCGTCCCGCGCGCCGGGAATGGGAACACGGAATGGGAAGTGAAAATATTTCCGTTCCCCTGGTACCCGTTTTCCTTTCCGCAGCCGAATAAAAAAGCAGCCGTGGCAGGAAGTGAGACTTTAAAATATCGGATTCAACGCTGTTTGATGGAGGCCCACCCATTCCAGTCCGATTCTTTCGGTCCCGGCTGCTTGCTGCACACAAATTTGAACAGACTCGTAAGGTACCCTGGGGCTGAAGGGTAGAAAGGGGAGCACGGGGTTAGGCACGTAGGACGTGCTCACTCCGGACGGGAAGACCGTTCGCACACAGCTGGACATAGTTTGCCGATAGCCGCGGGGCACACGCTTCTAAACCCAATCCACGTTCCGGTCAACCGAACGACGGAGCGAACGAGCGATAACAATTTCCCACCGAGTTTTTACAGCGCCCGGCTGGGAGGCAGAGTACAGCACCAACCCAGGGGAGAACACACGTTCGGGTTCGGAACACGGTTCGTTCCTGGTCCACTCGCTTGCCGTCCCCCCTCAGGATCGGTCGGGGGAACCGCCGGGGCGTACCGTGCCCGGACGCGTGTTTGTCTTTTAATTTATGTAAGGTTTGTGCATGGAATTAAGACAAATTTACATCGCAAATGTATGCGGGCGAAATGAGTGGTGGACGCACGAGTTGGAAAGATTTGGTTCCGGGTTAGTTTTTCGGATGTCTTTTTTTTGTAATTTGCCTGCAACATATCTTCATTTTTCTTTTTTCTGTGACACGGAACATGTGACTTTTGTGCTGGATGGAAATGAAGTTGGCAGCAGATCGTTTTTTGCCTCATATCTCATGTAGCAGCTATGGAGATAACCACCGTTAGAGAGTAAAAAAATAAAACACTTGAAAACGGAAACGGGAAACAAATCAAAATATGAAATAAGGTTTCATTTTTGGCAAGCAACAGTTCATGTTTTAGTACACGTTTCTTTAATCAGCCCAAATGTATGCAATCCGCACAACAAATACTTTAAGACGCATTGACGGTAGCCAAGTGAAGGTGCAAGGAAGAATTCAGTGATACATTGTAATATTTCACAATCACTTTTATGTTTGAGAAAACAAATCTGAAATTAATTCTAACTATTTATAAATAATGCAATCTACAAGACCAAATGGTTAAGTTTTTATTTTTTTCTAAAACTAGTACAAAAAAGATAGATTAAGATAGATTAATTAGTACCACTAAGGGGTTAGTGTTGTAGTTAGTTCAGCAACATTTTTAAATATCAACAAAACCTCCTCTTTTCACACAAAAGATTACCGTGTTGGATTCCTTACTAGCTCTCCCAACGTTTCCCATCACGATAAGCAACGCTGGCGCAATCAACATCAAAACGATTGTTAAGCTGCACGCTTAGCGCAACGCTCCCGTCCTCCAATACTAATTGCAACCGATCGTGAAAGCTCAGCGCAAATCCTCCCCGTTTGTAAACAGCCGAAAATTTGATGATCCCTTCTCGACAGACAAACAACGGCCATTCGCTGAAAGCATCGCTCAGCTGTGCTGCGATTACTATTAAAACGTTGGCCGCTGTTTACCTCGCTGCTTCCGTTGTTTGTACGTGTGTATGTGTGTGTCTGTGTCTTGTTATCGAAATACTGCTGACCATCCGACGGCACCGCCGGTTGGAGCGCGAGCGATAGTATCAAGGCTTTGGGCGAAGGCAAAAGTACACGAAGCGTATTTTTCCACCGAAATCCTGCTGCTGCTACTCTCGAGCTGCTCCTTGCACATCAATCAACTGGCTGATTATTTACTTTCTTCTCTCGCACCGTGCGCCTTTCTTCGACTGCGAAGAAGCACCACCGTGGCAACGTAATAAACAGATACACCCTCGCACGACACCGCGTTCAGGATCTGCGCGAGCGGCGGTCCGACATGATCGCGATAAGCTATCGACGATATTTTCGGTGTTTATGATGAATCCAGCACGGTGTTCAGGGGTTTTGCAGTAACTACAGCGAGAAGGAATAAAAAAACACACACCCACACACACACCACACCGAGCCATAGCGAAGCGGTTCGCTTTCGCATGGAACCATTCTTCATGCACAGATGACAGAGGACCGGAAACCGGGTTTCCACCGGTGGAAAATCCGCCTGAAAGTGAGGGAGACGGTAAAAGCGGATCACACAATAAACCGGATGCTGGCATTGCAAACAGTGCCCGGCCCCGGCGGCATCAGTAGCAGCAGCAGCAGCAACAGCAGGAAGATATAAATAAGCACGATTAAAGATAAGCAAACTTCCGTCCGGAAGAAGCGTCTCGCAATATACGGCAAACAGAAACGAAGAACAGAAAACCAAACACCACACTGCAACGGCTGGCAGCGAGTGCATCTACAGTCTCCAGCAAAAATAAATGTTATTTAAAATATGCTCCCAAGCCGGGGAGCATTTCACCATTCGGACGGATCTCGGCTGCCGCTGCGAGGTTCGTTCGAGTCCGAGTTTCCGTACGGCAAACGGCAACACAGCTTTATCGAGCGTTAAGAAAGTCCGCCCCACCGCCCACGGAGATGGATTCGAAAGTAACGACGGAAGTGAACCAAGAGGCAATAGGCGATTTCCGAGCAAATATGATGCGAAAGAAACATACCGGTGGGCGGAATTATCCATCTTTTCGCCCGTGATAAGGATACTTCCGAGCGTGTTGTGCTCGCAGCTCGGAGGCTTGCTTCCCGTGCAGTGGTTTTCAAGTAAGGTTCTATAAATTACTGAGGGTCCTTCAAAGTGTATACAATTCAAAGACGCTTTGACGAATTCGGTATAATCGAGAATATGGTTTTTTGTTTCGCTAGCCATTCACAGATGGCGCTACTATAATTGAAATTAAAATTGCTTCCAAAACATGCTGCTAAACCAATTTTGATTCGAAAATGCTGAAACCTAATTTTATTTTTTGTGAAAATATATTTTAAAAAAAACTGCAACGAAAACGATAAAAAGATTACAAATGTTAACAACTAAGGAAATATTGAATAGTACCCAGATTTTTTATGGATCTTATTAAAAGGATGAATAAAACTACCCTACCTTTATTCTTGTTTCTATATTTTTATTATAAAAATATAACTCTTTTATTAAATAGTAAAAATTGTAAAACAAAACAACTATATTTTCACTACCACCATGCGAACCACTGCATCTGGAAGTGCATCTCGCTTCTATCCCTTTTTTCCTGTCATTGCTGCTCAACCCACGGTGTCCACGCCCGTATGCGCCCATTAGGCAGATTGCCACCGGCTAGGCTCGTAAGTAGCACGCTACGGAGGGAGCTACGGGAACCTGGATTTATGGCATCCATATCCGCAAAATCATATCGGCGTTCGAAGCGCCCATTTTTGCATGTGCAGCACGTTAGCAGCATGAGAAAAGCGGTTCCAGCGCACCGGAATCCAGCTGTGCTGTCCGGGATGTCGGGGCTGACTTAAGGGATTGCAGTTTTCATTGGCCATGAGTGACTTGGCCTCCCACATGAAGATGCTCCACCTACAGCCCTCTGTCAGAAATGTGATCCGTCCGGATTAATCAACGCATGCTTCAACCACAAATCTACAAGGGGCACCCGAGCCTACCGGGAATCCTACGTTTTTGGGTACTTGGTACCTGAGAGGGTTGGTGGATTGAAGACAAGAAGCAAGTTAGCGATGAGAAGCCGGTATGCTGACGTTTAAGGATGGATATATGATAAAATATTTGAAAACCCACACGTGAGGCTGATGGGGTGTACAAACCATGGCATGGGTTGATGATCATCTTAATAATTAGTAAGAATAGAAATCCCGTACGAAGGACCAAATGCTGTTTCATTCTGAACATTTTTATACGAAATATTTCTCCTAGATGACTCCTACTTGAGTCTGTATGCTACTCTTGAAAGGGAAAAGATACGAGAGAAATGTAATGTCCATCAACTGAACGAACGCTCAGTGATCCCAGCGCTGTAATGGAATCGTCAAAAGTGGTGAATAATTTAGAGCCACCCCTGACTGCGCTCTCACTTCAATTCGAAACGTGCTCGATGCACATTAATTCCGTACTCGTTTTCGTGCGGCACCTCCTCGGAGCAAGATTTATGCCCTAATTGATAAGGTACTTTTCCGAACCGAACCAGAGCGACAAACATACATACACACATGCACACTGGCTCAAAACATAAATCAACGTCAATCGCTCAAGCATATCAACGAAGTTCCTCTCCGGCAGCGACGGTGCGAGAGGAAATGTTGAGAGGAAATTAAACAGTGCCCCCGGTTTGTTGCTCGTCACATCAACAACCGAACGACAGGCTCTTGATTACGCTCGCTCACCTGAGACAGTGAGCTCATCCGTACCCTGTGTGTAAGGTGCAGGTGGGCGGCAACGTGACGCAGAGGCGCCGGGTGGCGCGTCACCGATAATCGGGTAAGAAAAGCGCTTCGTCTTCATCGTCGTACCCGGCCGGAGGCACTGTTCGTCTTTTGCAGCACACAACCCCACCCCCTTCCATCAAGTGCTTTGGGTGTACGCTGCAAACGTCACCCGAAGCCCATCTTGAGCACGAGACACTACTTCTGCGGCGTTCTAGGTGACATTGCCCGCATACCTGCCTCTGCACCGACGAAAACGTGCCGTAGTAACCGACGCAATGGTGTGATTTTTATCGCCAACAGTTCGCTCACCTTCACCGGCCGTTCCGTTGGCAGGTGGCGGTCCGATTGGCATAGTTTCTTGACGATGGTGTCTCGACGTCCGCTGGCAACGACGTCCCCGGGGGAGATTTGTTCGAGATGATTCGATTTGCGAGGCACATCGGAGGCCCAAGGAGAGGAGTCAGTGCGGGGAACCCAGACGCTCACGATAAAGGACTTGAACTGTCATAATCGTAAAAGTGATGCTGATAGGAAAGCTGTCACAAAGTGGCACAGGTTTCTCCGTGAAGTTTTCGGTCCCGATTGTGTGCCGGATCCTCCGCACAATGGCAGCGGCACGGTAAGACGGACTCACATCCCGGCACATGCGTTTAACATGAAACGCTCTGCACGCCTTACCTTTCAATATGCTCCAAGCTGGCACGTTGGGCGAAGCGAAACTGCTGCTTGCTTACTTAACCGATCTGTTTTGCTGGCGTATCGGTGTGGTCTGAGAGGTAATCACAGCCTGGACGGCTCATATGCCCCCGGGAACACTAGAACGTCGGACGGATCATCGTGTAATCCGAGCCGAGGAATTTCCAGTGTGCATTTATTCAAGGTACCACTGGACGGTAATCCTCAGTCGATGGATTTAAATTACGCCAACAATGGGTATGCCCTGTTTAATGGAGGGTAGCTATTTTAAGCTATTAACGTTGATTGATTGAAAAATTAGTACAACATCAAGATTAAAA
>JXXA01006420.1:0-11415 GCA_000956255.1 Anopheles punctulatus
CATTCATTGCCCAAACAATAATGGTTTTCAGCATTTTGGTAGAGTAACGTAAACAAATTTATTTTTATTCTAGATTTAGTGTAAATACAAGAGAAAAATGGATCTTTCGCGAGCTCCTAATGAAAGGAAACTGTATCTGTGCAAGTGGTACTTTAAAGGTAAGAGGAAACAGGAATTACAAGAGTAAAACGCGTCGCAAATTCAATGATTACTCATCGTCACTTTCCAGCTGGCTTTGCATTACTACCGTTCCTGTGGTCCATAAACTCGATCTGGTTCTTCAACGAAGCTTTCCGGAAGCCGGCGTACGACGAACAGAAGGATATCAAGAAATGTAATCACACTCGCAGCACCTCCAAAGAGATTCCACAGAAGTCAAGTATCTTACATGATCCCTCTCTTTATTTCCTTTCGCAGATGTGATATTTTCGCTAATTGGAACTATCGTGTGGCTCGTTGCCATCGTTTCGTGGGTCGTCACATTCCAGCTGAAACGAACGGACTGGGGAGAGTTCGCGGACAATATTAGTTTTATCGTGCCCCTAGGACAAGCGTAGAACAACGGGTTCTGTGCCGAATTTAGAACAAAATTGTAACCGTACTCACTTAATGGCATATACTTTCATTCAATAAATGTAACATTTCGTTCTATTAGCTGTTTAAGCTCAGCATAAAACAACCTGTTGCGCTCCGCGCGTGTTGTTTATTAGTAACGTTAAGTTATCCATCCAACTTTACTAGCAACCGTTGGAACGTTTGTTGCCATGTTACCGGGGTTCCGTTTTTCTGGTTACTTTGTTTGGTGTGTTGGCCTACATTGGCTGATTTGCAGGTAGTTTTTCGCATAATTGTGTGTTCGGTGGTTCTGAAAGGACGTTTTTAGTAGTCGTTCGGTAGTAAACGTGTGTCATCATGGAGAAAAGCAACCGTTCGAAGCAGATATCCATCATTCCGAAAAACGCGTACGGACTTAGGACGGACATCCAGGGCAATGTGCACTTTACGCTCAAGCAGGAAATCATCTACCCGGTAGCGGGCGTGCTGGCACTCCATGACTACACCACCAACAAGCAGAAGTTTTTGAGGTTTGTACGAAATTTTCCCAGCCAAAAGTGTGATTTTGAATGTTTTTCTCTTACATAGATTTCCACAAAACTGCCACCCGGAGCGAATCGTTCTAAGTCCAAACCGGAAGTTTATAGCCGTCGTTGAGAAAACTAACGATAAGTAACCGTCTAGATACGACCCTTCACACTATGTTCCTTCATCGCGTATTCGAACTAACTCAAATGTGTCTCATTCTCCCCAAGCAAATCGATGGTGAACGTGTACGAGATTGAGACGCTCCGGAAGCGGAAAACGCTTCAGCTGCCGGCGGACTGTCCGAACACGCAGATCGGTAACATCTGTTTCACGCATGACTCCCGCGGAGTGGCGGTCCTGTCGGTCGAACCGGACGCCTTCCTCTCGATCTTCTCGTTCGACAAGAACGACTCGCTCATCATCGGCCGGGCATCGAACTCGAGCCAGCAGGGCCAGGCTGTGTATCTGTCCTGCAACCCGAACGATGCCACGATCGTTGCCGTCGGCGGCTACTACATGCTGAAGATTATGAACCGCACCGACAAGGGTTTCGGTCAGATCGGCACGATCAAGGGTGACGATCTGCTGATCACCTCCATGACGTGGCTGTCGTCGGAGGTGCTGGCGGCGGGGACGGCCGAAACCGAGATCATCTTCGTGGAGTCGGGCGAGCTGAAGATCAAGCAACGGGCCGACCTGATCGAGACGGTCGATCTGTCCGGGGAGGGCGACGTGGATCTGCTGGCCACTGCGGCGGAAGTTGCAGGGCTGAAGCACGATGTGCTGTGTTTGACGCACTTCGCGAAGGGTTTCCTGTACGCGATCCACAACGTGGTGCACGTGTTCGAGCGGGAGTCGAACTACAACTTCCGCAAGAAGTCGGTTATCCGGGTGCCGATCACGCTCTACGAGGATCGGTTGTACAAGATCATGAACGTGGCGGTCAACCAGGAGCAGGATACGATTGTGGTGGCGACGATGCACTCGCAGCTGTACATCGGGATGCTGATCGTGCCCGAGACGCTCAAGATAAGCGAGCTGGTGTTCCAGAATCTTGGCGAGCCGTTGCACATCAGTGGCATTATCGGGATGGCGGTGTGCTCCTGGAAGCCGATCGTTATGACCGCCTGTAAATCAAGTCAACACGATCCAACATGGAAAGATTCTAACCTAACTTTTTTGCTCTCTATCTCTCTCTTTCTCTTTCTGCAGCTCATGACTTGACGATTCGCGTATGGAATTACGAGTCGATGAAGGTGGAACTGGTGAAGAAGTACCAGATTGAGATCGGTGTGATCGCCCTGCATCCGTCCGGGTTCTTTGCCGCAGTCGGCTTCATCGACCTACTCCGATTGCTCCAAATCCAGCTGGACGATCTGAAGGAAACGAAGAGCTTCAATCTCGCCGCCTGCACTCAGCTGCAGTTTTCCAATCAAGGCCACCTGCTGGCCGCGGCGCACGGTAAAATGATCACCCTGATCTGTATCTTCACCTTCGAGATAGTGCAGACGCTGAAGGGACACAATGGGCGCATCCTTAGTTTGGCGTGGTCGACGGACGATGCGGTACTGGTGTCCGGTGGGAATGACGGGGCGATCTACAAGTGGAACGTGGTGACGGGCCAGCGGTTGGAGGAGGTCGTCCAGAAGGGTATCCAGTACCGGGCGATCGCGCTGACGAGCGACGCCCACTCGATATACTCCATCACGAACACGGGATTGATTCGGGAGGTAGCGAAATCGGATATTGTAAGTTGCGGTTTGTTGTTGCGCTTTTTTTTTTGGACGTTACACTTCACGCCAGTTCGTTCGTTGCAGGCACGCGAGTTTAAGATCCCAGAACTGACACCGCTCACCGATATGGCACTGGCCCGGTCCGATGCGATTCTGTTCGTGGGCAGCGACAGAGGGCATCTGTATAACGTGCAGGTCCCGCTCGTGGATACCAGCAGCGGCAACTGCACAAACTTTCGGTTTTTCAACACCGCCGTGACGAAGATCTGCATCACGTACGACGACTGCACGCTCATAACGGCGGCCGACGATGGAACGCTGATCGTGTGGCACATCCTGAACAACGAGGGCAAAACGGCCCGCCACGCACCGGAGCTTGGCCGGTGTGCGGACGTGCTGATCGAGCGGCAGGAGCTGATCGAGAAGAACGAAGCGATCAGCACGCTGGAGATGCGTATCCAGCAGCAGAGCATGGAGTTTCAGTACAAGATGCAGCAGGGCGATGCGTTCCACTCGGAGCAGATGCGTGACATCCACAAGGATTACTGTGCTGCGATCGAGAACTTGAAGGTTGGGGGGAGGGGCGGGAAGGACGGGTAGAACATGCAGTCGCTGCTAGCTGGACGACTTTCGTTTCTTTTTTTATGACAGAAAAAGAACATCGAGATGGAGCAGGCACACACGGAAGAGTTCAACCTGATCACGGCCAGCATCACCCAGGGCAAGGAGGAGCATCAGAAGGAGATGATGGACTTTGAGGCGCAGTTCCACGAGAAGATCATCATGGAGTACGACAAGCTGACCAGCATGAAGAGCAAGATGGACGCGATGCGGGAAGAGTACGAGGTGAAGTTGCGCCGCTCGGCGGGCTGCCTGCAGGACACGATCGAAGCGATGGAAGCGGACCAAAAGCGGCTGCTCAACGACAAGCAGGAAATCATCGACAACATGCTGCAGGACATGGAGCGCAAGCGGGCGGAGTTCGACGAGTACTGCCGGCAGGTGGACATCGACAACGACCGGCACAAGGTGGAGCTGCAGCTGCAGTACGAGAAGAAGCTGCAGGAGGAGGAGGAAAACTCCATCAAATGGCGCGGCGAGGCGGGCGTGCTGAAGAAGAAGTTCTCCACGCTGAGCCGCGAGGCGGAAACGTACCGGAAGGAGATCGAAACGATGCAAGCACAGCACGGCAAGTTCCAGCAGAGCATCCGGCAGTATCAGCGCGAAATCGAGGCACTGCGCAAGGAGCTCTCCAATCGGGACAGTGCGATCCACGAGAGGGAGCGCCGAATGTTCGAACTGGGCAAGAAGAATGCCGAGCTGGAAAAGTACAAACATGTGCTGTTGATGAAGATCGCCGAGCTGAAGGCGCAGATCGAACCGAAGGAGCGCGAGATCAAGGAGAAGAAGGAGTTCATACTGGAGATGGAGAAAAAGCTGGAGGAGCTGCAGCAGCAGAACAAGCAGTACGAGCTGCAGCTGCAGGAGCTGCGGGACAAGTACGGTGGCGTCGATCTCGAGCTGCGCCGCGAGCGCAACCGGTTCCGTGCCGCGAAAGCGCAGTACCAGCGGCTGTGCGGCGAGATCTACAACGTGTCCGCGCTCATCCAGCGGCCGGACGAGCTGAAGCGCAGCGTCAAGGAGCTGTGCCACCGCTACTCGAACGATAAGGAGCTCCAGCAGTCGCTCGCCCTCGACGAGGACGTCCAGAACGAGTTTCTCCGGCAGCGCGAGCACCTCGAGCGGCTGACGCGGAGCGCCAAGCTGAAGGCGAACGCTGGCCGGAAGGACGCGGGCGAGTCGCTCCGGCTGATGAAGGAAAACATGGAACTGCTGGCGGAGCTGAACAAGCTGCGGGAGCTGCTGAACGAGAAGCAGCGGGCCTGCACGCGCATGGAAGCGCTGCTGGGTCTCTCGAGCAAAGCGATCTCGCCCCGCGAAGCGAAGGAAAAGCTCGAGAAAGCGGTTGCGGTAAGTTTGAATTGAACGTTTTGTGTTCGTTTGCGGCGTTCGCTTTGGTCGTGTTTTTCGCAACTACAAATGGGGCAACAAAAAAGGGATAATTAATCGTTCGACACAGTGGCTTCGGGTTGGGTTGCCTGTTCGTACAGCACCCGGCAGGCGCTTTCGTCGTCGTGCTCCGTGCGTACGATCGCACAAAGCGCATTGCGCAGGCAGGTTCCGGTGCAGCCTTCCTGGAGCAGTGGATCGGAGTACTTCTGCTTCGCACGCCAGTATCGCTCCAGATGTGGTTCCAATCGGGCAAACTGCAGCACGAGACGTTGCAGCGACTCTAGGCTCATGTCCTCTAGCTGATAGTAGTCTCTGAACGAGTACAACCGATACCACGAAGGGCGACGGTCCGGCGTTAGGTTCGCCTCGGTCAGATTGTACATCCAAGTTTCCTGTTCGATTGGATCCTGCGGAAAAAGAGGGTCACCGTGTGAGATTGTTTTCCACTTTTTACTTTCTTTTCGAGCAATTCTCACAATTCCCACTTACAAAGCTAACCGGATCGAACTGGAACACCTTGTAGTTGGGGTTGAGCTTCGTGAAGGTGGTGGTGGAACCACCGTTCCACGCAACGCTCACCGGGCGCGTCGGATCGTCCCGTGCGTAGTACAGATTGAACTCGTCCACGTGCGAGTGCCCGTTGAACTGGGCCGCAATGATGTGCGCAAAGCGGGCCACAATCTTCCGATACTCGCGCGTCCACCCGACGAAGCACGAATCGTCGTACGACGGTACGTGCGCCAGGATGTGAACGCGCTCGTTCGCCTTTTCCGCCGCGAGCAGTGTGTCGTGCAGCCACTGCAGCTGGGGCATGTAGTAATCGAGACTGTAGAACAGCCAGAAGTTGTGCACGAAGCAGGGATTGTTGTTCAGCCCGATTATGCGCAGTCCGAACGGGGTGCGCACCGTGTAGTAGCCACCCTCGGCAAGCGTCGGCCGGATTTTGTCGATCGGCAGCCAGTCGGCCCACTCGCGGGCGATGAAGTTGTACAAATAGTCGCTGCGGTACGATGGCTCGACGGTGTGCGGGGCGTAGCTGTGTTGGACGATTGGAGAGAAGAAGGCGAAGGAGAAGTTACTGACAGGATTCATAGAGCGGATCTAAGCACAGCGTGAAAGTAGATCGATTTTAAGCACCTTTTTGAGCTTCCCTGCTTCGAATCTTTTGCGTAGGCGCTTTTTGTCGCGTCATTTTCAGAATTCCATGCTTTTTGATAGTGAAATTAGGTTGTTTCTTTGAAGGACTAGACTAGATCTATGAGATTAGACTCATTTCGAAATTTCGAGTGATTGTGGATTCTGTTTTAGCAAATGAATCTTTCTTTGGAACATGATTTTTCATAACTTCTTTTTTCGAATGAAAGAAGCGATTCATACCGAACATCGAATCGATTAATTATGTTCCAAATCTTTTATCGAAAAAAGCGGCTGCTTTAAAAGCACAAACATTAGGCACAAATGCTTTCAACCAAACGCCAACGACTGTGCAAACGCGCAAGCTTCACTTTACTCACAGATTGGCTGGATGGGATTCGTGATTGCCCAGCACCGGGTAGATCGGGATCCCCGGAAACGTACGCTTCATCAGCTGAAACACCTGTCGCATGGCCGCCTCGTTCGTCTCGACCGTCGTGTTCCACGTGAAATGGTGCACGATGTCGCCGGTGAAGTAGATCGCATCGATCTTCGGGTGCTGCTTGCGTATGTGCTCCATCACATCGACCACGGCGTGCCACGGTGTATCGCAGTCCCGATAGTCACCCCAGTAGCCGGCGGCATTCGCTGCCGTGGCCGGGCCAAGGTCGGGCAATGGACGGCAGCACGCCTCGGCCCCACAGTCCGCATTCACACCGACCACATACTCCGGATCGTAGTGAATGTCGGTCAGGTGCACGATCGTAAGCGGCGCTTTGGTGTACTTTTTGTGCGGCGACGTCGGCGGCAGCTCACCGCTCGGGCACGAACCGGGTTGATAGGCCGGCAACACGGACGCCGGACGGTGCGGTGCGATTTCGACCGTGCGAAACAATTCCGCCTCGAGAATGTTTCGCCCATCGCGCACACAGTCCAGCTCCTGCAGGAACACTTGGCAGATGTCTTCCGGCTCCGGGAACGGCGTCCGGTTGCGCAGCACGTACTCGATAACTTCCCCGTTCAGGGTGACGACTCCCTCGCAGAGGTAGCGCTTGAAGCCGAGCAGCCGACAGATACGCCTGGCGATGGTCCAAACACGCTCCGTGTTACCCTGCCCGTTGGCGAGCGTTTCGTTGTATAGGTGCAGGAAGAGATAGGACGAGGACATGCACGTCAGACACCGGGCAGCATCCCGTGCACGGGCAAATCCATCGATCAGAAAGTTCCCACTCAACCGCTCCCGATACTCGGGCAGTAGCTCAAGCAAGGGAACGTTCTCTTCCTCCGACAGTTCGGCCGCTTCCAGCAGAGTGCGCACTCGCGGCAGCAGTGCTTGATTGTATTGTGCTGTACGTCAAGAGAGAGAGAGAGAACAGGCGTGTGAAAGTAGTTTAGAAAGCACACTAAAACACACACACTAAATCTTACCCAGATCAATTCGATACGGTGATCCTCGTGGCGACCCCGGAGTGTCAGCTGCACGAACACCACTACCGTCCTGGTAGAAGAAGACACCGAAAACTAGCACCACAGCCAGGGCCCGGTTGAGCACGACCATTTTGAAGATTCGCAGATGAGACTACTCGTCGACCGCACCGTACCGCGTCCGATAACCTTCTGTGCGGGTTCGAGAGGTTCGTTCGAACCGAAGCGAAATAGAACCATCCACTCTCGGTGATCTTCCTGCCAGTGCAACAGCAACATCGAACCCTCCTTCCATCATGGTGCACGGAGGTGGTTTCTGCGGCACGATAATGATATGCACCGATTGTAGGGTGTGAAACTGTTTAACGCCACCTTTAAAGGCAATGTTTTTCAAAACATGGCATTGCTTGAGCGCGGCCTCGTAGAACGCGCATTACTAGCGGTCGTACATTCTTTGGGCACCATTTTCGATACGGCCCAGAGCATCCACCGGTGCGAATTAAAGGTCACTAGTGCGTAAAGGTTTGTTTGTTTTCTCCCAAAAAAAAAATGGGACAATGGTTTTGATTATTTTTTTCTTTGGAGGGAAGGTTCTAATACTCTAGTTCCAATGAGCCCGAAACCCTAAGATGATAAACCAGTCCTCGATTTTTAGTAAGTGATGTGAGAAACTCCAAGCGATCACTAGTTTAATCATCCCCGGGAAAAGGAGAATCACTTCACAGATTTAATCGATTAAATTAGATTAATTACAGCTTTAGGTTAGGTAGCTAACGACAGCTAAAATATTAAACAATTTTAATCAAACTTAACGTTTTTAAATAACGTTTATGTGGGTAATATTTAGGTGGTTGTAAAAGTAGTTGATTTTTTTTACGGTTTCTAATGCAATAATTGCAATAGGGAGTGTTATTGTTGGCGAAATTCTTGCTGATACTAGAATTTTCCCACCTAAAACATCACCTTGACTCCTGATCTTAACAACCTGCACAACTTTTAACATGAAAAAAAAAATCACACTTAAGCGCCCGTTCGAAGTTTGCCGTGCACTGGCCTCTGTAAATACTTCTTCGAACGTTTCTCATTTCCCAGCGATAATTACTATCAAAATGGACCATTAAACACACAGCACGCACACACACAAACACACATAGGCAGGTTTCCCAAGCCAGGCAAACGACGTGATGATGTAACAGCACCTAGCGCCGGATTCATTTATGCAGATAACAGCCCTCTCATCGCTCATAATTAATCAGCATGCATAACAAGCAGCGACCGTGTGCGCTATGCCATGGGTTGCAATTTTAAACGTCCGAAACGGTTGCAGCTTACTTACGGTCGCTCTCTTGCACTTGACCTGCATATGTTTTCCGATGTGAAAAGTGGGCTGCGTTTCATTTTTTTTCCTCCTTTGCCTAACGCTCTGTTCTCGTCCCACCGTAGGATCGCGATGCGCTCGAGGCGCACCATCGCGAACAGGTGACCAAACTGGAGGAAATCGTACGGACGCTTTCGAACGAAAACCAAACGTTGCGCGCGGAACTGGCCACCGGCCAAGGCACTGGCCATAAAGGCACCACAGCCACAAGCCCGAACAGCAACGGGCTTCCGTAACCGAACACATTCTTTCCGTATCAGTCGCCGCGAAGGTAGAACCGAAATTTAAAGGTCTGTTGAATACATTTTATTAAACATTGTTTTGTTTTTTTTTGTTTTTTTCTCAGCACCTTCTCATGCTCTCGATCTCGTTCTTTGAGTGTGTATAATTAACGAAGAAAAAAAACCGCGTAAAAAAGCACACGCACAATACTCGTACCGCAATCGGAACAAACAGAAACAGCCTCGCGTCCTCACACGCGCCTAAACACTAATCGGCATTCGAACGAACAATGGTTGTTGGTGGCATTTGAAAGCGAAAGATGCATTGCAATGTTTGTAGATTTTAAAAAAGATGGTGCAAATGCTGACATGGTCTTCGATGCCACACGATGGTTGGACGGTCAAATAAATTAATCGAAAACGACAGTCGGCAGTCGACACAACACAATAAATAAAGTCACTTAGTCAGTTTGTTTTGTTTTTTTTTTGGTGATAAAACAAACAAAACAAAAAAACCATTGTAAAGTTTTGTACTCCAGGAGTAGAAGGTAAAACAGTTGATTTACACGTGATTACGCTGATTTTTTTTTTGTTTTTGGTTCAGACGCAATACACGCCCATTGTTGTTCGCAAAAGGCATATTAAATAGTTTGTTACTAGCTACGATATAGATTTAAGACAAAAAAAATGCTCAATAAATAGGTAAAGAGTGTTTTCTGTGTGTGTGTATGTGTGTGTAAAAGAAGAAACTACGGAGCAATCCTTGGCGCGCCAATACACACGTTCGCGCGCGAGCATCAAAAAGACACCCTTCCCCTACCCTCCCCTAACCCATGCGGTTCAAAAGTATCCCGCGTGATTAATACTGGGATCGGCCCGGATGGCCGAGACGGATGCGATGCGGGCGGCAGCGTTCGCGAGCACATTCTGCTTCTGCGTGTTGGTCGGCGAGTCCGCGCACACCTGCACCTTCGTCCAGCAGCGCTCGTTGCTCGACTTCCGGATCGCGTCCAGGACCGCCTGCACGTACAGCCCATCCTCGAACGTGGCGGCCGCCTGCACCGGTTCCTTGATCCAGCCGGCGCTTTCCTTGTTCGGGTGGAATGCATCGCGAAGCGCCCCGACCAGCTTACACAGCCCCTTCACGTACGGTCGCGGTAGCGTCGTGTCGGAGGTGGAGAACTGCAAATCCTGCACGTCCACGTACAACATTTCCTCCTTGATCGCGCCCGTTTCCGCGTTCAACCGATGGCCGACCAGGTCGCCGCCACGCACGGTCAGATGGCCGGCCGGTCCGTAGATGACGACCTCCTGCTGGAACGCGTTGTTCGACTCGTGACAGTTGATGTTGACCGTGACGAGCGCGCTGGACGTGCTGCCATCGCTTTCCAGCTCCATCTGGAAGGTGCACACGTCCGGGGCGGCCACCCGCCGGATGCCCGTGTGGTGTTGGGCCTGCGACGCGTACATCGCGTACGTCCGAACCGTGCCGTGTACGCGGGTCGCCTTGCGCTCGGTGAGAAACTTGACCAGATCGATCACGTGGCTGCCGACGAGATTTAACGCACCGCCACCCATCGCCTCGTCGCACAGCCAATCGTACCGCTTGCGGTTAAACAGTGGCCCCATCCGTACCTTCACGTCGATCAGTGTCTGATCGAGGCACGGCCCCGGGGGCCCTATGTACCCATCCTGGATCGCACGCTTCATGTGGGCAATCGCGGGCAAAAAGCGTAACGAGTGGTTCACGATGGAGATGAGCGTCGGATAGTACTGGCTGGCGCGCACCATCTTCAGCGCGTCGCTCTGCATCAGCGTCATCGGTTTGTCGCACACGACGTGCTTCCCGATGCCGAGCGCCTTCACCGAGATCTGGGAGTGCAGAAACGGTGGGCAGGTGATGAACACCAGATCGACATCCTTCCGCAGCAGCACGTCGTCGATCTTGGCCGTGTGGAACGGTATCTTCAGCTCCAGTGCCGCCTGCTCCGCTTCCTTGCCCGTCCGGCCCCAGATGGCGACGATGTTGAAACCTTTGTCGCGCAGGATCGGCACCAGCACGTGGGTCACCTCGCCCGTACCGAACATTCCGATTCCCGGCAACATCGTCAAGCGCGGAACAAAAAAACACAACACGCACTTTCACTGAAACTACATAAAACACGAGCGACCTCCACCGACCCCGTGAAACGACGAAACGGCAACGTAGGAATGTTGTTGTTGTTGTGTTTTTTTCGTCATGAAAAATGTAAACAAACCAAAAAAAACATGACAGCTTCACTCGGAACAGTTCTTCGGACATTTGCGATGATAGATTGTTAAGTTAATATTTTGCAGTAATAATAGCAACAACATAATGATTGTGTGATAAAATCGTATCCAGACACATAATTAAATATAATCCAGTTTTTAGAAAACAAAAAATACA
>JXXA01006426.1:0-10806 GCA_000956255.1 Anopheles punctulatus
CCCCCGCTGCTGCTGCTACTGCTACTGATCGCAATTGGGGCGAACGGTTCCACGGTGGCCGACACGGCAGCCGGTGGAGGCGAGTGTCTGGAGTGTTTCCTGCTAGCGGAGGAAAGCGAACAGCCTTTCGAGCTAACGGTTGAAGCGAGCAACGATCGTGGATTTGCCATCCGCGGACCGACGGACCTGTCGGTGTTGGTTCAGCTGATGCGTCCCCCGAACGCGACCTGCTCCTGGGGACACACCGGTGGACTTGCGGCCGATCTGTACGCACTGTACGACGATCAACTCGAGGGTCGCTGTGTGCGCACCGGAACGACCCATCACGAAGCGGACGCTATCGAGCAGACGTTCTACTGTTTCCACGCGGAAGTGCTGCTAGAGCTGTGCAAATTGCGCAAGGAGACCGAATTGCGGCGCCTCGAGCGACTGGCAACACAGCGCACCAAGCGTGACTTCCATCCGACCGGTTGCAGCCTAAACAATCTGCTTTCCACCAACCGGAAGGTGTACGAGTTCGGGCTCGAACACGAGGGTCTCAAGCCGACCTCGCAGATCGTGCTCAGCACCATCTTCCTCGTGACGGACGTGCTGTCCGAGTTCTACAACCGTCGCATTGCCGCGAACGCCAACGGACTGTTCTACGACAGCTCCGGTCGGTCGACCGGTGGCACCGGACCGGATGCAACGCCCCCGAAAGGAAACCCTCCGATCGAGGTGATCCTGCTGCAGACGATCAAACATCAAATTCTGCACAAACTCGGACTCCGGGAGCGGCCGCGTCTTACCAAGCACCTCAACAACGAACACGTGTTCGAGGCGTTCGATCGCATCTACGGCAACAAGATCAGCATCGGCAACAGCTACGCCGAGGAGCACTACTACCGGCGGTACCTCACCGCGAACCTGTCCTCCGATCTGTCTGGTGACTTTGTGGACGCGTTCTTCCGCGGTCCGGACGCGGCGACAACGGATCGGGCAGGCGCGCAACCTCAACAGGCCGCTTCTAGCCAGAGCGCAAAGCAACGCACGAAGAGCAAACCCGCGACCGGTGCCGAACACCATGGTGGGGGTGGTACCGGCGACAAGCACAACCTCTTTGCCGGCACGAAGATACTGTCCTACGCGGAGAAAGGTTCGATAGGGTTTTGCACGTCGACCGTGTCCCGACGGGGTCACTGTTCCATAAAGTGATATGGGTTACCGTGGAAGTCGTGCGTTCGAGTTCTACAATTTCGATGCCATTTACATACGAATGCCCGGCGGTCAACGAACCGCTCAGCTGCGAGCTAATAACACACAATCACATAACCTTGCGCCTTCGGTGCCTTTCGGGGTGGGTTTATTGGAGGGTTTCTTGTGGGAGTTTTTTTTCCTGTATCTCTTCTTCCAGTGCCAGTTCTACACACGAAGGTACACACAAAACTATTCATCTACACGAAACAACAACAAAGAAACACGATTCCCACCACCAACACCACCACCACCACCACCACCACCACTACTCACTCTATCTCTATCTGTCCTTCCCAACCGTTTGCCAACAATTGATCCATCAAACCAACCTGTGTAAGTTGCCCTAGTAGTAGTAGGCCGTTTTCGATTCGTAGCACCACACCGTGATTAATGTCCTGCTGTCATTCGATTTAATGTCACCTCATGTCCTGTTCTGTTGTTATTTTTTTGTGTTTACAAGCCTTCATTCCGTAAAGATGAATGTTGTTCGACTAATTCTCGATTCATTTACTTTTCTTTACAGAATCTCCCAAGCATTACGGTGAGTACGATGGGTTTATAACGCATGTTTGTCGAGTGGAGTTGAAGTTATTGGTAGATATGGAAGATTAGCAGTAGCAGGGCTAGTATCTCTAGACTCTTAGGGTACTTAACCTCCAAATAGTGCTAGACGAGGAGAGCAAATAGTTAGATGAATAGACAAATTACCTAGTGCGTGTGTGCGCATAGCATTCCTACTGATAGCGATATATTGATTGATCCTTCGTAGCTTCAACAAATTTAGTTGGCAAATTTACACAAAGCGTCCGACGAATAGTTCAGGACGTGAAGGATGAAGGCTCCCCGAGTAAGTATGGCGCCTGGGATCAGCTTCATCGCCTATGGGCAATTGCTTGCTAATTGTTTTCTTTCTTACTAACAATGATAAAACTAACAGGTGGAATGAGCCGCGAGGAGCTGATCGAGACGAACGAACGGCTTCGAGCGGTCCGAATTCGGCTGGAGGAGTCGTACGACACGGCCAAAAAGGCGCTCGTTAATTTGATGAACAAATACGGCGACTCTAAGAGCCAGCGCAACATCTTCAATCGCTATCCGATGCTGAAGCTCATGATCAAGGTAGCTGGCGAACGAATTGGACCATTTTCAAGAAGTTTCATTTTCAAATCATTCTCTCCCACAGGACGTGATCCGGTTGGAGACACAGTACTGGACGCTGGTCGAGATCCCGAAGCAGGAGAAGCTAGAAACTGTTCCGGCCTTTGTGCTGCGTGCCTGCAGTATCATGGAAAAGTCGCAAAAGTCCGGCGAAGGTGTCAAAACGTCCGCCAAGCTGGCCGAGGAGGCCGCCGAACGGCGTGAGCGGATGGAGCGACTGGAAAGTACGCATTGGGCAACTACGCTCCTTTCCAACGTCAGCAACCGCAACATCTAACCGCATTTCCCTACCACTCTTTCTTTCTCTCTCTATCTCTCACACACACATATTCCAGCAATGACCACGGCGCAGATCGAGCAGGAAAACACGCAGATGATAAACGATTTGTATCGCTTGCTGAAAAAGTACACCGGTCTAAGGAACCTGATCCGAGAGTTGAAGGTGAACGACATTGGGTGTTTTGGGGCTGGAAAAGATCTCACACCTTTGCTGACAAACAATTGCGTTCCCTCCCATTTGCAGTCCGAGTACGGTAACTCGAAAATCTACCCCATCTTCCCCCGGTACACGATGCTGAAGGACATGATCAAGGACATCATGCACGACCCGGACTACATGGAGGTGTGTCACGAGGTGGACAACTGAAATCACCAGAAATAAAACCCGCTCGTCATCGAATCGAACGTCTAGCAGAGACTCTCATTGCGATGAAGGGCGAGTTTTATTAGTGATTACGCGTGCGTACGCACGCTTGCTTCCATTATGTTTTTACACTTCGAACCTCTACGGTACGGACAACAAGAGGCGGTAACGGACGGACGCGCGGACCCTTTTTATCAAGGGCGGCACACGGCCCAGTATCTTCGGCGCTGCAATAAACTCTCCATATCATTAGTTGGGCTTCGGTAGATCAGAGGATCACGTTCGCGGTGCAAGGCGCGGTGCAACTGCTGCTTTGCATTCTCTCTGTGTTGCCGCTTAGGTAGATATGTTCGCGAACATGCATTTTTGGTGGCGCATCGTTGGGTACGAAATGTGAAAACAATCATAGGGCCTTAGGGAGGGGTTACACGAACGCACACGAGACCCAAGCGTGTCTTACGAAGCATCTTGGATTACTTAGAAGTCATATTCCCTCCCTGTAGGACATCCTTGCCGTTTTCGTTTTGCGTTAACGTCATGTGCAAACATCTTCCAGCGAAGTGGCTATCATTGCGATGCGGAGGTGCATTTCTTTTTCTACCGTCCGTTAATGCCGCTAGAGTTTTGCGAATGTTAGGATCTAGAGTAGGCGTTGCTCAGTTGACAGACAATGGCCAAGATGGACTCCTAACTCGTTAGTAATAGATTTGATGCTAAAGTAAGTGAATTTGTGCTGCAATTTACATAATTTGCAACCGAAATTGCTTGATTAAATTTTTACTGATGGCTTATTAGTCCGCTTGCCAAGGTTCGTCAACAGAGCGACAAACGCTCCTGCTACTTATGCTTGTTATCAATGATTGCTTTGATCGATCGAACGCTTCGATGCTTCGATGTTTGCAGTGGTGGATGGATTGTTTATGTCCAGAGAACAAATCATCCGAAATTCCCACATCCGCTCAAGTGGGATCAGGTCTAGCCACTGACGAAAAATAATAAGAATAAGAAGCAACCAGAAGAAAAAGAAAACTTACAAAAAGTAATGAAACAAACAAACAAACATTGATGAAATGACCCACCTATCTCTACACGAACAAAATGTATTCAATACAAAAAAAAGAAAGGAAACAAAAAGGAAGGAAAAAAGAACACAACTATTTTTGCACAGATAGTATTTACATATTCAAACGGTTTTGTTCGTTATTCCTTTGGATCACATTGAACACACTGACACACTCACACACATACTCACGTAGACGAACTAAGAAGGACACTCACACACGTAGGACACGCCAAACACACGGAACAAATTTGTGGCACAAAGCAACTAGTAGAGGCAAGGAAACAAGGGGACGAAGAAGATAAGTCTACGGTAGGCGAACATTGAAAGAATCTAAACATTAACTAAAGCAAAAGACCAATTCAATAATACAAAAATAAACCACTCACTCTATACACATTAGGCGGGCGGACGCAGGGGAAAAAAGCAGGAGCAGAAAATAGAATCCGGAAGTAAAGCAAATTAAAACCTAAAAAAAACTTACAAAAATCTAAGGCAACAAACACACAGTTTCGGGAAGGAAAGAAAACGAATGAAACGCAACAAACAAACCAACAAAAAACTAGGGAAACAACTACCAGAATAAATTTAACGCATTATCATTGTAAAGCAAACAAGAAAAACATGAAACAAAACATGTACGAAACATAAACACTCCGTGCGAAAGGCGGACGGGTTTTTTCGGGACAGAGCAGTGGAATTTAATAAGTTTTCCAAACATTTGAGTTTTCTTCTTTCTTCGTGTGCGCATCCGTCTTTGGAGAAGATGGATCACCGATTTGATACAAAATGACTAAAGTAACTAAAAAAAAAACTCTAACACGAGAAAAGAAAACCAGCAACAGCAAAAGAAACGTAACAACTATCACACTCTGACACTTACAAACACAGTGAAACGGAACGGAAAACCCAAAACCCCAGGCGCACAAAATCGTAATGGAGCTTCACGCCTTTTACACGCGGGTACCGAAAAGTGTGCGAAAAGTTTTAGTAAAACACAGCAAAAGTAAACAGTGAACGTGAAACAAAATTAAAGCAAGTAGCAAAACAAAAGCGGTAGTGATGATTAGACCTTTTTCGGTAGTATGGGAAGGTGCAGCACATCCAGCACAGCAGTTCAAGCAGTTCTGCAATGGATGGGAGGATAATATAACTCAACACACACGAACACATAAGCTGTCGTTTTCTGTTTCTTTTTCGGTGGCGGCCACTGACGCGACAGTAGATTTGCACGACACACAGACATAGAGATAGAGGAAGAGAGAGTGAGAGAGAGAGAGAGAGAGAGGAGTCAAAGGGAGGGACACGACCAGCGATCCGGCAAAACATATTCGTGGATAACAATAACGTAGATAGAAATCAATAATAGTGATGTAAAATCGTGGCATGGCACACGGACGCGAGCGAGCGAAGGAAAGCGAGCGGTTAGAGGATATCGGTAGAAGCGATACGCAAACGGAAAACCGGCCCAAAAACATTCCCCAGTACAACTCGCGTAGCGCCACGCGTAGTTCAGCATAGTCCACAGCCAAGCTAATCACAATCCTAAATGTTGCATACTCCCGAAACCCACCAAATCACCCCCAACAGACCGGAACCCCGGGTAGGTAGTATGCGTTTGGCGCTATTTGCTTGGACACGACCGACACGTACGCATGCTAGCAGCAGCATAGTTTATAGTGAGTTAAACCCTCTTACATTAGTGATTGAATCCACTACCGCTACCGTTTGGGGTTGAGTTTAGTGTTGCAAAGGTAATTTATCACTCCGGAGCTACGTTGTTTGTTATGTCCGCGTAGACGTGCACTTCCGAACCACGGAAGGCGTACTTTGATTGAGGCATGATCAAATCATCCCCACGGAGTTCGTCCTTCTAGGCCAGATGGTCGGCATGGTGCGTTACCGTAGCGCGCGCGGAAAGCCATCTTCATCGGGAGGATCGCAACTATACACAATACACTGAAAGCTTTACACGCATATCCTGCTCAATGAGTTGAGTTATCGGTATTCAACAATCAATATGTCCTTGAAGGTCGTTACCACTACAACGCTTGTTAGGGAAGTTCGTCATCCGACTTCTTCCAGTGTGTTTTTTATTTGTCCCCAAGTAGGACGTTTTTTTTTTATTTCGTTCGTTGCCAATATTATCGCTAATACTCCTAGCAACTAGAATCGTAACTTCTTGCCCTGTGTCCGCAAGTGCACCCTGGCGGCCATCGAGCGGTCACGTGGGCGACCATTTGTAGGTTATGTGTTGACTTCGCACCGTACTCGGTTGCATTTATGCAATCAACAGTCTAGCGGAGGTCAAACGAAACCGTAAGTCCGCTCGGCTCAAGGGCGTGAGGATAGGGACACAAAGACACGACATACAAACACACGTACACCCATTTGTCGCCTCCACCATGTCAGTAGTCGTGTTACGCTTGCATTACGCTTTTACGTTTGTGGCAAGTAGTTTCAGGCAAGTAGTTCCCTTCGGTGACGGGGAAGCTAGAGCCGCAAACACTGTCCCGCAGCTCTTCCGTTCCGATGGACGATGAACGCATCCTTAACCGATCGACTACCACACCCACCGCGCCCTACCACGCACTCCTACCGCGCGATCGCGCTTTACTTAGGTTCTCCAGAAGCGGCAGGGGCAGGGGTGGGGGAAGAAGCAAAAAAAAACGAGGAGCATTTAGCGAGTTGCATTCATGGTACATACAAACCAAATGAAATGAAAACCAAAACAAACAAACAAAAAAAACGTTGTAAATACGCAAGCATTGTTGTATAGTTGTGCTTAAGTTTGGCTTATTGTGACATGAAACAAAGAAACAAAAGGTAAAGAAGCAAAAAAAAAATCGAACAAAAAAACCGAAAGCGAAACCAAGTGCGAAAGCGAACAAATTAAACACTTAACACAAAGCGACGCACACACAGACGCAAGAGTGCACCTGTGAGGAAAATCAACCAATATTATATTATACACGCGCCAGCTAGAAGAGCATCATCGTGAAGGCTAGTAGGGAAGAGGCACACGCACAGTAACACACACACACACACACATACATACACGCGCAAACACCCAAGACACATGGTAAAGGATTTAAAAAAAAACGCCGGAAGGAAACAAACACACAAAATCAGATATGGAAGAAAAGAAAAACAAACGGCCGTGCTTCATATTATAACATTGTCGTAGCAATTGCTCACAGCCGCCATCGCCTACGTCGATGCGGTTTCGGGCGATATTTATATATACACATACATATACATATACATATATATAGATATACATATTCTTAGTTTGTATTGATTATTGTATTGGCACGCATTACCGAGCAGAACAAACCGACCGATGGTGACGGTGAACATGGTGGATTTAAAACCTACCAAAGCAACAAAAAAAAAAAAACAAAAAACGAAGCAAGACACGAGCAGCAGTACCCTTTCCCCGTTTCGAGTTTTGCGTTCCACCTGCGAGAGGTGTTGTTCCGTTCGGCAACGGTCCCCCATATCATGCTCATACCCACCGAAACATACATGTGCTCCCGGTGTCCTGGATGTTGTGGACTGGGTTTTCCCGCACAGTACCGCCGCACTACCGAGACACGTGGAGAGAACGAACGTAATGAAATGAAGAAAAATAAAAACCCATCAAATCACGCACCTTCCGCCCGAAGTGGTGGAAGTGGCTTCAGGTGGCGCTTGCAGGTAGGCGCTGCCATCGTGATTGAACCCGTGATGTGGCGCGTTGCACAAAGTTTGCATGTTTTTTTAAATTTTTTTTTTCGCAACTTTCTTTTCTTCCTTCTTTCTCTCTCTCTCTCTCTTCTCTCTCTTTCTCTCTCTCCCTCCCGCATTCTTTCCTTTTTGTTTATTTTTTTACAACCACAAAAAGCGTCGAGATGATACGGAAATGTGATAAATTGCAATGGGAAAAGAAAGTAGGTGATTGAATGCACGTTAAGAACCCGAACGACACCACAAACTATCGTAAGGCGCGGAAAGGAGGGCGTAAAAGAACAACAAATGCATACACGCGAAAGAGTGAGAGGAAACGAGAAGGATGTGGAATGTGAAAGTTATGAGACCAGTAAATCCGCTTTCCGAAGAAAGAATCACACCGACGCTTGGGATTACACAAAATTTTTGAGAAAAAAAAATGACAGCGGAGTAAACAAACAACATCAAAAGGGGCGAATGGAAAAGGGAGGACGAAACGGATAGATCCACTCGAAAGTGAGAGAACGATGAAGCGCTACACAAGGGCTAATCACTTGACACAACCGATGTTGATAGCTCGTATAGAAGTGAACACCGGAAGGAAGCAATTCAACTGCGGAACTGCAAGACTCATGTTGGAGCATAGAAGTGTGAGGTTGGAAGCTTGTGAAAAAAAACACTGCAGGTGCACTTGTAATACACATGCATTTCGTACACGAAAGAGTGAGAAAGAGAGAGAGAATAAGAGAGATACAAAAAGGAAAGCAATACTTTACAATTTATCAGTATCATGTGTTCCTTTCATGCTTCTAAAGAAACAATACACTTTTCGATTTTGAAATTCACGTTGTTTTTGTTTCCTCGTTTTCCGACTCATCGAGAAGATGCTTCACCGGGCACTCCGGAGCGTCCGGATCGTACCGGAACTCAAACCCACCCATCTTTTCATCTTTCCCACCAACGAAACATAAAATTACAAAGCAAAACTAAACTAAACTAAACAAACAAAAATACTACGAAATACAATCTCAGACTGCTCAGTACAATCATACAAACACGGCCAGCTTGGAAGCGTTCAGCGCATTCGCTTGTCCAACAAGACTTGGCAACAGCATAAAACATAAAACCCTTTTCCGCGCAAGAGTGGCGCAAGATCATGCAATAACCGAGCTACTACCCCGTGCCCGATGGTGGGAGGGGGGAGGTGGGTAAAATGTTGGAAAAACAGTTAACAAAAGCATGTGTTTTCCACGGAAGGTGTAAACAAGAGGGAACGGAACGGAAGAGCGAGAGAGAGAGAAAAAAGAACACGAATGAAGCAGGAAAAAAACCGATCTACCAAATGCCGCCCATCAGATTCCTATCATCATCAAATAATAATAATATCAATTATGATAATAATAATTACCTTACTCTATCCCACCATTCTAAAAACTGCAAATGCCAAGCCCAGAAATGCCCGTGAGTTTCGTAACGTAGCGAAAGGGGAGAGAGAGAGAGAGAGGAGTAAAGCGACGGATTAGACAACAGGAAACTAAAAGTGAAGTAAAAAAAAAACTGTGAAGAAATGAAGGAGAACAGATTGAGCAGAAGAACACGCAACCAGCGAACCAGGACAAGATAAAAGATGCGGTGTGTGTGCGGATAGTGTGCGATGCTCCTCTCGCCTACATCTCGCGTCGTATCTGTGTTTTTCCATCAGGCCAGGTACCCTATCGATCGGAAACTCGTTGCGATATGTGTTTGTTTTTCCTTTGTCGGTTCTTCCATGTGCTCATTTTCCGACACACAGCTACACTCACGTACACGTACAGATACAAAAAAAAAACACACACACACACACTCTCATCACGTCTTTGTAATGATGCGTATTTACAATATTTAGCTGAAATAAACATGTTTGCTTGGTTGAAGCTTTCGGTCGTTTGCGTGTGTCTTTATGCGTTTGCTTTTTCCTTCCTTATTCGCTGCCGAAGGACGACGGTGTGAAGGACATTCCCCGGAAGGAACACGCGGTACCGGATGTCCGGGAGCGTGAATAATGATGCTGTGCTTTAACGGAATCGGTCGCAATAAACGGTGACGAGGCAGGTAAGGTGGGAACCGGGGTTAGGGTTTCCCCTAACTTGACAGTTGCAGCCTGCAGCTTTATGACCGGGCAGACACCCAGCAGGCGAACGCCCACCGGGCAAGGGACGTGAGAATTGACGTTTTCGGGACAGCAGCACCGACTGCGAAACACGAGACACCTGAGACGGTGCAGCTTTGTATGGGTCCGTTCGGGTGTGTCCCTTCCACTAATCGTCTTCCCAACCATAAAATGGTGATTTGTGACCCCTGATTTCCCGCCCATTCCCTCGATCCCAGGTACCTTCCGCAAAGGGGTGACCTCCACACGGGGCAGGCTTATTTACATTTACACGCTCGCGGGTGTCCACCGTGCGCGGTCAATGGGCGAAATCTTATCAGCATCCATTCGGGTACGCGCCCCGAAGGAAAATAGTGCTTTGAAGAGGGTGAGAGAAATAAAAAAAAACACTGACCGCTCGGGCGCGGTGTAATCGGCGACCCGTTTACGGAAAATATCTCACCGAACGGCTTATCAGGCTGGTTGTGTTGTGTGGCCGCAACCGAAACCGAAACCGATTTAACACATTGTAAAACCGTGGTCTTGCTCCGGCGCGCTCTCTATCGGTCCGCCCGGTCACGGTCGTTGTTTGGGATTATGCGCACGTTTCGTTCGCATCTGGAGCATAAACGGGCAGCGGCAAACGGTTTGAAAGAAGAAGAAGAAAAAAAACAGGCATAAAGGGCGACCATGAAGTGGGCAGTTTTTCGGTCGGCTTATTTATTTTACACTACCACTACCCGGCTGAGCCGTAATCGGATCAGATGATTGATTTTTCTCGAAAGAAAAGGGATAAGTTTCATGATGTATCGCTCTTGGGCTTGTTCAATGTAAAAGTTAAACATATTTTAATACATTTTCGCATTGAAC
>JXXA01006430.1:0-11546 GCA_000956255.1 Anopheles punctulatus
TTGTTGGTAAATATGTTCATAATCAAAATTGAATGCGTACTGTTTGAAGACAAAACATTCGATTCAAAAATTGTGCACGAATCGCACGAATTTAAATCGAAAATACTTTCTCCTTTTTCATACTTTACACAATTTTGCAAAAAACTGCTTCTATGAATAAGTAAAATAAGCATGATTAAAATAATGCAAATGAACGCACTCAATGCAAACATGCAAACTTTGCATCCTTGAGCAATCAAATTCTTTCATCTCCAATAACGAGCAACCCTCTTCGGTGAGTTCTGAAGTGCGATGGCTTTATCTTACTCAAAAAAAAAACCGTCCAAAGTGAGACATCCACACATCGACACAATTACACTTCATTTCTCACCGAAAGCACTCGATGAGAACTTCCACGCACTTTATCGGGAAAGCGAGCTCCCGCGTATTGTCATTCTAATGAAGATGCCACCGACGTCAGCAGCAGCACCAACAACAACAACAATAGCAACAGCAAACAACTAACGAGCCGATTTGTCAATGCCCATCGAATCTGGTCACACGCGGCACCACCACGCCGTCCCCTCGCGCACCGCCTCCACCGGTGCCGAATCGAAAGGAAGCAGCCCCATTAAGGGATGGGGGGGAGAGAGGGGAGGAAGAAATCATCGCGATTCGAAACTGGAAATTTTCGAACCGGGAGGTCTCACCCCAGCATCCTTCTGCTCATTAAGCTTCCCTCAGTTTCGGGTGGTCCCCGACCCCGGGGTTGCTCATTATCGGCAATTAATATGCAACACGCGGCGACGGGGGGAAGATAGAAAAAGAAAAGGGAAGCGGCTGGGTACGGACAAACCAATAAAACCCCCCGAAACCCGTTTACCCACTCCGGGTGGAAGGCGGTAAAGTTCATTTTTATTTTTTTTTTTTTTTTTGGGTTCCCAAGACGATTCGGATCATTCTGTTCGATCGAATGGCGATGTCGATCGTGATGATGATGATGGTGAAAAGCACGAGCATAATCCACCGAAAAAATATATTTATTTTTACCAATCTCGTACGCTCCACCGAACACTGCCGAATGGAGCAATTAATGCTGCATTTTCTTACCCGGTCTTTCTTCGCGGGGAGCGAAAGGTTGGCCGGATCTTGTCTCGGAACGCGTGTTCCGGACGGCAACGACGACGACGACGACGACGACGTGTCACACAGCGATCGCTGCCAGATCACGCTCTGATTGAGGGGTTCATCAATATTCACACCGGCCGGCGGAACCGGCAGGAATCGTCGCCCAAAATCGAACGCACGATCGAGCGACGAAAACCCTAAAGCGAGCAGATAGCAGAATCCGATGCAAATGTGGCCCGCAGTACTCTTGAGGGGGGTCATTATTTTGTTACGGTTTTTTTGTTGTTGTTTTTTTTTTGTTTTTGGTTTAAGCCCGGTACCCAATTTGCATGCCTCGCTCGTGCACTTGCAGATTCACACGGGTCAACGAAGGGGCCACATTGTGATGTAGCGAAACGGGTGATGTCGCCGTCGAATGTCGCCAGACGGTCGGTGGCGGCTGGGAGACTGTGGGCAGGCGGCAGGTAAACAAATACGCCGTGGTAGCCGATTTAATCAGCTCCGGCACTGGAGCTCCACGCAGAATGCTCGCCCCAGTCTGGCGCCGGGCGCGGGACGAACCTCGGGCACCCTTTTTCGCATCCCGCCTCTCCCCCACCGAACCCGACGCCACAGCACGAGCGCCCTCGGGAAGCGAACGGCGCGAAGCGAAAACGGTTCGCATGAACGCGAAAACGGAGATCCGGAGAGAAATATTTATAATTTTTCCACTCCGTACCAAAAACGCGCCGAAGGAAGCGAAACCCGACAGCAAAAAAAAAACTCCCGTGGACGGCAAAACTGTCCTACATTGCCGAAATCAACATAAATAATGTGGCGCCCGGCTGTTTTTTGTTCTGTGTTGGTGTTTCACACACACACACACGCACACGGGTGCGTTTGATTTTTCTGTACCGAAGAATTCGAATCGGCGTTTTTTTTTTTGGTTTTATCCTTCCCTTTCTTTGCTTCCCATGTTCGTCACCGTGCGTTTTGGGATGCGGATCAAATTCACCTGCGCCCTTCGCGCGAGCGCACGATCGGCGCCCTCGGTCGGTTTGTTTTGCATTCGGTTTTCTAAACCAACTACCTTTCCTACCAGAAACCAAAGAACCATCTTTCGGGGGGAACCGGTGAACACGCTTGTTAATCGGTATCTAGATACGGTTAGGCACGAGGCACGGAGCTTAATCGATTAGTGGCGAAAGCTGAACACTTACCTGCAACGAGAGAGGAAAGAAATAGGAAAAAAAATCGTGATTAGAAAATTTGTTTAATTTTTATATTTTTCTGTTCTTCAAAAACTGCATGCGATCGTATCTGGTATTGGTATTTCGCAAATGATTTGTTTGATAAAGAGCAGCAGATTTGCATCGTTAATCATCGTAAACATCGTTGCTGTGATTTGTTTTATTAAAATAGATCATCTTTGATCAAAATCGGTTCGTATGTTGTTTAGCGGCGTCTAAACAACGCTCTAAAGACGCTGTTTTCTACAATGTTATTAAGCAAACACCACTTTATACGGTGAGCTTTGCAAAACAAACAACAAAACAAACACATTTATTGCTTTCATCTTTTCGCCGAGATTTTCATCTTCACCGCATGGTTGAAGAGAGAATAGATAAAACATACAGTGATGCACAAAGCGCAAGTGGCGCGAACAAAATCGCAATAAAAGTAAGTTTTGTATGAAACAATCATGACGTTAAAAGAACAATATAAAACAGCTCAAGTGTTCTAAATTTAGTGGCAGTGCATGCGATACCGGTAAGCCTATTTAAATTCATGTATATTGGAGAGTTTGTTGGTTGAGTGGCAAAAACATCTCGAAGATCTATTTGCTTCAGTATGAAAGGGCCTTCAAGTATCAATAAATTTCATCGAAATATATAGACAATTTTGGTGTTGAAAAATTAGATTTTACGCTTCCGAAAAACGTTTCTATTCTCTTTTTAAAAAATGCTAGAAGAACCCTCTAGAAAGCAAGCTTGCTGCTTTGTATTTAATTACTTTACATTTGTAAGTTTGTGTATCAATAGCTCGATTCAACACGGTTGACATGAAGTCAAAAGTATTATTTTAATATAAATATATTCAAAATTCATTTGCGACAAATCGTTCGAATACCTTTTCCGATAAGATATTTCATCGCCTTTAAGTGCTGAACGAGGATTACAAAAAATCACGTTCCCATACAAGGTGCACATTTTTTTTGCGCGACACTGTAGGCGCACGTCTTGTTTGCAAGCCGATCGCTAGCGGTACGGCGGGAAAACTAGTTTCGTTCACAGTCAATTAGAGTGCATTGTGTTTTTGCGCTCGTTCGATTGCTCGATCACCGTTTTCCGATTGTTTTACGGTCATTGTTGAAAGAGGGACAGCACCGAAACCAGCCGCAACCTGCTCAACCGTTTTGTAGGCTGATAATCACTTAATTTTTTTCCTTGTCTCAAATCTTCCGGCCTGCTCGCGCACAACGTTTCGTTAATTGTTTCATTCGCGGTTACTGCTGCACTTTCCCGCACCGTGTGAAGCATCATATATGGAAACGGTTTCGTTTCGCTTTCAGTTTGATCAAATCCTAGCATCGTTTGGTGAGGTGTGTTTGAGTGTGTGGTTTTCTCCTGCTGTAATGGCTAACAAGATAATCACAACTTTGCCGGTCATTCAATAACGTCCCGCGATTGGAACGTGCAAAGCAACCACACACACACAAACTCCTCGCCGTCTCCCTCATTCTTGCTCTCTCCTTCTCCTCTCTTATGCACACAAAAATCATAAATAATTGATAATTATCGTTCTGCCCGTGACTCGTGATTGACTCGACCGTCTCGTTTCGACCGTCCCACCCAAAAAGGATGCTGATCGCGGTCGCCGGCTTCGGCTTGCGTGACCGCGAGGAAAAACGTGCCCCAAACGCTTAAACGCGCCCCATCGCTAATCGTACGTGTGTGTGTGTGTGTGCGGCGGAGTGGTAAAGGGTGCAGAGTGCTCGGGCAGGCGCCCATTGTTTGTTTTCGCTGTCCAATTTTTGCTTTCCCGCATCTGTATCTGCTTATTTCGAACATCGAACCATCATAACCATAACCATCGTCTGGTACTTCGAGAGATTCTTTGGGACCTACATACACACACACACGCGCTGACACGCACACAACGAAAAAAAGAAAAAGAACATACATTTTGTGGTTTCAACGTTTCCGATTAACTTCCAGCCCCAAACGGTGCGCAGGTGTGAGTTCTGTTCCCGAGCAAAACATTTGCGATTATTAGCTTTTACGTTGAAAATGATTTAATTTTGCGAACAGAAACGATCGATTTTACGATCGCGAAAAGAATCGCTCCCCGCTCATTACGAGGATTAAAGCGAAGCCCTAAGGAAACGCTGGGACAGCGTTCCCATCGCTTAATTTCGACCCGTGTTTCTGCTTACCGCTTCCCCTGGGAACCGATGCCGGGGTCGTCTTTTGTGGAAATATTTTTACGAGCTTCGCTTCCTTCCCGCAAAACTTTTTGGACGATTAAATTTGGCAATAAAAATCCGATTCCTTCCGCTTGGGGATTGGAGCTAATTATGCGGCTTTGCGATCGATCTCCCGCCGGTGATCGACACTTTCGGGCATACTATTCGGGTGAATAGTTTTATTGTTCAACTCCCATCACTAAACGGGTTACGAAATTAGAAAATAAAAATATAGCTGTTTGGGATTACAAAAAAAAACATTGGTACTATATCTTTATGGGTTGCACCACCCAAGGCGATCCGGTTGAAAAGGTTTAGGCGCCTATACGGCCGTGCAGAAAGTGGACATAAATCACCCAATCACAAATATTATAAGTCGAAAAGTTTTGAGTTTTTGCTAGCCGGCAACGTTGATCGTGATCGGCTTTTTTCTATTTCTCAAAGAATCACTAAAGGTTGGAATAGATCATATAAGATTTTACGATCTCATCCTTGTTATTTTAGATACTGGGTTGTAAAAATGCCAGGTAAATTTCATCGTTTGCCTGAATTCTGCTCACTAACAAGCACGACTTGATTGCTATGTGGCTTTTTGTGATTTGGACGGACAATTTATGGCTTTTCCAAAAAAAAAAGTAATTATTACTAGCACAAATAACGTGGGAATGAACAATCAAACAGTAACGTAAGGATCTTTCAGAAAATAAAAAAATTCAGAAAAAGTAATAAATACATGAAACTGTATCTTTTCTAGCATGCTTCAGTTATTTCAGCTCTTAGTCTGCTAAAATACCTAACCATGTTCAGAATTTAATTCGTGCCATATAAAAATACAGTCCAATAAGAAAATACATAATAAATAAATGAAAGCATTAATTTTCTACAACGAAAAACAAAGCAAACGATATCACTTCGAATTGCAGTATTTTTACTATAGATTTTTATGACGAAAAAACAAAACAAAGTTAAACTATGGTTGTTGAGTGATTTAACTAAGGAATCATATAAATATATTAAAAAACTTAAGTATTATCAATTTTTCAAACGCAATAACTCTGTGCTTCATAATGCTGAAGCGAGTTAAGTCTCCCTTTTCAAAATGGAAGCGAAAGCGCGATCGGCTTCCTCATCCAACGTCCTGCCCTTTTCGGCCGCGGCGCCAGCAGTTGGTAGTTTACAATTATTTATGAATTATTTGTTATGTGCTGCGCTGCGCTCCCCAACCCCAACGTGGAGGAAGCACAAACATACACACACAAACAGACACGGATGAAGCTGATCGTCGTGCGAGAACGTTTTCAGGAAAACGGTTCCGACTCTCGGGACCACCTTTGTGTGTTCTTGGGCAGCGCAGCCAGCCCCAGACGATTCGGTAATGGATAAAAGACCTTCGGGATTCAGCCGTCCGGGCCGGCTGGTTTACATGCGCCCGATGCCCGATCCAGCCCCCGCTTGCCTGCATTATCTCGTGCTGTTCGCCTTTTTGCGCCTGCTGGCGCGTCCTGGCTCCCCGCTTCCCCTCCCTTGATGGTAGAATTTTCCTTCACCTTCGCGGTTTCACGTATTTAAATGATAACGAATCGTGCCCGCCTGCCCGTGAGATGGCTGGCTGGCTAGTGGATAAATTGGTCACGCTTTTCCACGCGGTGGGCTGGTGGGCCGGTGGCGTGTGTCGCCAGACAGTCGCCATTGTGGTGGGCGCCGGTGTTTTCTTACACCAGCTCGCCTCCCGCGGTCGCTTCCTCGACCACGGCCCACGGAACGGATCGCGCGATCGCTTCCGATAGACCACCTGAAACGCGAATTGTGTGCAGCGTGCAATAGATTGTAGGCTTTGTGCAATGGTGGCCGGGGGTGGGTGAGTTCAAACCCACCCACCCGAAGCATTTCGTATCCACCTCCTTCGGATTCCTTGGGAGGGAGAGATCGTTTATCAGCTTCGGAGTCGCGGTCTGGGCAATAAAAATTGACCATGGTCGCTGCGGCAACGGTGCAACAGGTCCGGCGACTAGAAACCAGCAAACTTCTTGTCGTTAAACTTCATTTACCCGCTCAGCGGTCCGTAGTAGGATAAAACACCGAACACAGCATTAAGACGGGTCGTTTAAAATAAATTGAAAGTGACAGACCATTTAAAACGCATTAAATTCTGCACATTACTTGCTATATATTGAAAAATTCGACCCACCTACGCTTAGCAGCTAATTATTTTCGTGGTTTCCTACATTAATTTGGTTTTAATAGTTTTTGAATATGTTTAACGTTTCGTGATACTTCTGCAACTTTGAAGTTTGCAATTTCTTTTACCTTAGGATGGTTTGAATTTTGTTAAATATTCTAAAGCCGATCGTGTAGTTTTGATTTTTTCTTTTTTAATTACAAGATGCTTGATGAATATTAAGAATATTCATGAGTTAAAAAGTAAGAAATAAATTAGAGACATTATTCGATTTTATCACAAACTTTCCTACCGATCATGTTTTAATCAAATGTTCATAATTATTCCACAGAGAAATTATGCAGGTACCGCAAATAAATAAACTTTATAAGGCCCTACGAAATACTTCAATTTGTGTATAATTCTTAATTAAAATATAATTATTGATGAGTTTTAAAACAAGAGTAAATTGTTTTTTACCTTCTTTTTCCGTAGATCAATAAAAACACCCTTCAGATTGGATAATAAAATTGGATAGTTTTGCCTTTTTGTTGAAATATGTCAATTTAGTCTTATTTTAAGTAGAAGAAAATGCACAATCTATTTTAGGTTTGATTTTTGAAAATGGTAGTGTAAATAATTTAATGCATAACTGATGATTAAACATTATTTATAACCATATTATGCTATTTTAAAAGATTACCATTTAAGTGAGAGAATATTATGTTTCCAGCTTGGAGATTTTTTTTAACACAACACAGCTCGACTAAATTCTGCTTCTTTTAATTATTTCTTTCTCCTTCACTGTCACACATTGTAGGAGACTTATGTCTACCACACTGAATAAAAAAATAAAAAAACTTCCTTCCCAAAATGAATCACTTTTGATGCGCTCCCCGTGGAGAAACGGTTGGCGGAGTGCAGGAATTAAATTTTAGAAATAAAACATCCCCCGTTCCATTGGTCACCCGCATAACAGCGCGCGCGACAACATCAAACAGAAGCCCCACGTCCTCAAAGCATGCTCCTTCCCGCCGCTCGCGAGGTCCACCGACCCGAGCAAGTTTGGTGCTCGAGCCGTCGATCAATTATTCAATTTCAGCTCAATTGGGGATGCAGTCGGGGATTTGGCCCAAAGACTTGCCCAAAAGACAACGAGACAGGCAACATCAACAACAACAACAACAACAGCAACAAAAAAGCAACACTTCACGTACAATAATAAAAATGATTCAAAAGGCCACCGAGCATCGTTTCTCGAAATTATGATTTCGAAACACGGCGGACGGCGCATCGGCCGAGCGGGCGTTCTCCGCGGGGCGAGATTCTTGAGCCCCCCCCCTCTCACCCTCCTTTCCGAAGGGACCGCTGCCCGCATTTCCTCCGCACGCGTTCCTTATCGCTTGTTCTTGCTTGTTATTTTATCGTTTGCGTTCACCCTTGCGCCGATCAATCTCGCTCGCTTTGTTGAAAATCGCCGAAAATCTAACTTCTAACCAGCATACGATACGGGGCCATGTCCGATTTTGACGCTCGACATATGTCAAGTTATTTTGTTTTACCGAGTTTTTGTTGCCGTACCCTTCGGTGGGCGCCCTTACCCCGTTCCGGCCGCATTCCCTTTTGCGGAGGGAACTTGTTGTCCGGAGTCGGAGAAGGACTGTGATGACAACCGAAATCCCGCGTGACGGAGTTTTCGGAGGCCCCTGGACGGTGCCTTTAAAAAGCAGCCAAACCCGAACATAAATAGGATGTGTAGAATGTCTCGCAGGTCGGGCCGTTGTTGGAAAATCTTGGAAGACATTTCATTATGTCAAATCCATTCCCGCTCTCCTTTCCCTTTCCTTTCTTTCTTTTTTTTTTGTTCAACCTCCCCTTCCCCCCTCCACCCAACAACGTACAAAGGATTGTGGTTTGGTGCGGACAGGGATGCCGATGCCGTTCGACATTTCGTCGATCAAGCGTTTGACGGACGGAATGATGTATATTCTTTGTTGTGTGTTTTCTTTATGTTTATTTTTTTTTGTTTGTACGTCTGTTTGCTGCTTGCTTCGTTTAGTGTTGCTTTTGCTCCTCATCAAAATGAAAACGAAACGATAATAAGGGAGCGTCCCCGTTTTTTTCCCCCCCAAAAACGAGAACACTCGAATACTCCACGCAGCAAGGGTGTCCCTTCGAGTGGACAGAATTCGCATCCGAGGCGCCTCCGCTTTGGAACGTGGAACGTGGATGGAGGAGGGATGTAAAATCAATCTCCCGCACAATGTCCCGCCGTCCGTCGCATACACGGATGCCCTCTCCCCCCCCTGACACGGGGTCTGATATCGATCTGATCCGTCGGGGCGATTGTGTCGGTGTCTCTGCCGAAGTTGCATTGCGCCATCTTTTCACTCCGTGTATTTTGTGTGTGTGTGTGTGTTTTTTTTTGTATTCTCGTTTGCAGTCGCGGGTGCGTTTGTTCGGAAATAGTTTTGAAACGTCTTGCGAGCGAACAGTCAATCGATTTGTTGCACCCCAGACGCTCAGCCTGACTGTCAGGGACTGTCAGGTTCGCCGGCACGGGCAGGTTCGCGGATGTTTGGAAAAGCATTCCGTAACTGGCGCCTCGAGGCCCAGTTTGTATCGATGAAAATGTCACCATCTTGTCGTTCTCTGTTCGGGCATTTGGCTACCGATCCGTGTCGTACAACCGCCGGTCGGACGGCATGTCCTTGACGAGCGATCGCTGCACAGCGATCTAAGCCCAATATGGTAAATTGCAAGGAAAAGGAGAACGCGTTGGACGCATTTTGTGTGGCATGGTGACACGTTGCCGTTTAGGTTTTGAGACATTTTTACTGCAAGTTATACGATATGCTTTAAACTCACGAGCAAGATAGGCTCTTCAAAAGGATTTAAACAAGAAATGTATGAATGAGTGGCTTTGCGATTTATAGCTTTTTTTTATTGCTCTTAAGTTTTGATTTTTTTTTCTATGCTAATAAACACTAGTGCAATCTTTAAAAATGTATATATCACGAAATTGTTGAGAAAAAACGTTATGAGAATTTTTTACGTATTTTAAAAAATACATATATTTTCCCTTTCTACGCTCTGGTCTCATTGCTGAGGTTAACAAATATAGCATGATGATTTAATTGTATTTTAATTACTCATACTCATTAAAACTGAACGAGCAAACAAATGAAAAATAGGAAAGAAACAAAACATCTATAAGATATAAAACCGAGATCTTTTGGGCACCAAAAGAGGATAAAGGATAAAAAATCGACCGATGATGTAAATATTCAAAATTAAGGTGCTGATTTGCGCAACAAAAAAACAAAAAAAATTAACAATTTTGCTAACCAATAGATTGAGATCTTGACATAAAATGCATTAATCTTTTATAAAAGAATTCAAACCTGGTGTGATTAGAAATGCTTATTAAGCATTTTAATGTTGATAATCATTTCGAATCACTTTATCTACTGGTTCAATTCAAATTTTATAATTTTCCATGCTCATTTTTGAAGCTCCCTGAGTTTTTGTGAATTAGAAACTGTTCCAGTTTTTGAGTTTAAATGATACTTATTTTTTTGTATAATTTGAATATTGATAATTTAATTCTGAACCGATTAAGTTTTTATGGCATGATTAAAAGCAGTGATTTTCTTCACTGAAGATGCTTTACTTACACATATTACTGTCATTATTTTTTAAATAATGCTATCAACACGTTTTACCAACGCAAGAGTCAAAGAGTGTTCGTAGTAAATAAGCTTTAAAGATTTGTTCCGCAGTGTTCACAATTTTCGCTCAAGTTCTCTCTGCAATCTTCGAACAAAAAACAAAAAACAAAAATACTTCTTCGAACTCAAATTACACCTTAACCCTCCGTAGCGATGGAACCCATCAAATCGTGTACGTAAATCACACCGGTTTCGGTTGCCGACTGCCGGTCGAAGAATCAATCCATCATTTGCCTTCCATCAAAAACCCACCAAATGCCATGGGCCCGAATTTCGTTGACCGGCGGTTTTTTTTTCCCCCCCATGCGTTCCCCGGGCGCCTAACCCATCCGCTCCGTCGCTCCGGAAAAAGCCACCAATTATCACATTGACAAATGTCCGCGAGAAATCCGTTCCCACCGGGGCCGGGGAAGCCGAAACCCATCCATCCATCATTCACGGTCGTTCTGTGCCGTGCCGTGTGACACATTCTCCCTTCGTCCGCGAGGCGCCCCGGTCATGACTTGATTAGGCGGAGCTTGGCACGATCGGCGCTCCGGTACACCGCGTACCCGAAGCCGGCGCCTTCTCCCGATCATCTTCGATCATAATCGATATCATGATTTAAAGCGATCGCTCATGCGCCCGCGAGGGCGAAGGGGAACCGGCCGTCGTTACATTGTACGGCTAATCTGTCGAAAACCGGATTGGATCAGCGAGGAGGACGACGGTGGAGCGGCAGGCACCGAAAGAAGAACAAACAAACATGTAATTATATGGATTAACAAAACGGACTTCGGGTCGGGAACGGAGCCAGCGGGTCATCGGACCCTCGCGGGGCAGGATCATAAATAATCAGGAAGCGAGCCACGCTGGGCTCGGAGCCCAGCACCTAGCCGGCCCGCACCAGCAGAGTAACGCAGCGAAAAGCCTTTAATAGGCCATAAAACATCCCTGATCTTCTTCGCAGGCGCCTTTTGCCGGGCGTTTCGAGAGCCGAGGAAGGGCTCCGGAGGGCGCCCAGTTATGACGGGCGTTGATGGGTGCTCGGGTGTTGTTATTATTCCATTAATAACGGTGAAACAGAGCATCCCTTCACCTTTCTGTTTGGTCACTGTCTTGTGTG
>JXXA01006431.1:0-39441 GCA_000956255.1 Anopheles punctulatus
ACTACTTCGACAACACCCTCTTCTGTTGGCATGATTTATGAGTACATGCAAATGAAAATTCATCCCACAAACGATAAATCCCTCACCGGACCGGTTTCGCAGCGGTGGCAACCTGTTGCTTCCCTATTTCGCCACCGTTCGTCAACAGCCTCCGAACGGATACGTCAAATGGGCGGATGTAATAATTTTTCACTCTCCACCCACCACACCGCCACGGGCGCGATCGTGCGTTATTTTCTACCGCGAACGCCCGCTGTGCAGCGACGAGCTTCAGTCGTTGCAGTGTTTTTCGCAGCAAATACGGAGCAGTATTTCACATTTGATGAGTGATCGGCGTTTCGCTCGAGATTGAGATTTGCGGTGCAGGATTTCAAGTCGAAATATCTACACATAATTTGCCTCCCTCAAGTGCACATATCCAATTACCTGAATCCGTGCTGTTGTGTTCCTCTTTGTTGAAATTTTAATATGTGTTTCAAGTGTTCGATTCGCCCTGCAACACTTCAGCAGTCTCGTAACGCTGCTAAGATCATTTTCCGCACGAAAAGAGTGAAGAATATTGTTACACAATGCGATAAATCTCCTTATCTATTCGTCAATTATTGTATATTTTATGAACTTTCGATCGCTTTCATTTGCATTTGAAACGTTTCAGAGTGTGTTGTATGGTTTTCTTATCATGGATCTTCCTTTTCTCCCGTCTTCTTACGGCAATGCTACGACACAATGTTTCCTATGGTCAAGGTGATTAATTTTTTATCACATTATTTTCCTGTCCTTTCCTTCCTGCCCTGCGATAGCGAATTCATTCATTCATACAGCACGCTGCGAAATCTGCTTGTCCGAAAAAAACTCAAATCAATCACTCAAAACGAACCGACCCCGGTCCGTTCAATCGGGAATCACTTCCACGCATCACACTCGACAATAAATCAAATCTAAGGCAGCCATGCGCCATGCGAACGCGTGTGATGGTTTATCTGCCTCCACTCGTGTGACACCATTGGTGAGGAGGGTTCGTTGCTTGGCTTCGAACGAATCCGTTTGAAGAGCCCAAAACATAAAGTCTCCGGTGGTGGACGAAAAGCATCGCGATAGGAGCAAATGTGTGCGAACAAATGAGAGCCTGTCAAGCGTGTATCGCCGTGCTTACATCAAGGAGGAACATTTCTTGTGTCGATGTGTGTGCGTCTGTCTGTGTGTGTATGTGCGTGTAAATCATCGTCATCCCGGCCCGGTTGCGTAGGACTTAAAGGTAGGTAAATAACGTGTCATTCCGAGGCTGCCCGCAGGCCAACGTGTTGTAAGCCGTGCGAAAATTGCGATTTGTGGCAATGTGACAGAACAAACAGCATTTCAATCGCAGCAACCTGTAGCGCCACCGTCGTGAGGGTGTCGCTACCGTTTGATGATACTGCGTGATTTAGCCTTCGTGGCCAAATGGTTTTCGTATAGCCTCCGGCACACCTCGTACACGCATATAGCTGATGATGCAGTTTTTTTTTTGTCACCTGGCGTGTCATAAATACTGCTTATCCAATAGAGTTGTGTTGTCACTGCCGGTGGTCACACAGAAATAGCGCTTGGAAAATCCCTAATTCTCACCACTGTTTCTTTGCGTTACAGTTTCTTCGCATGCGATTCTGTCCCAACCAATGCGAGAGAGAGAGAGAGAGAGAGAGAAAGAGAGAGAAAAGCGAGCGATGGTCCTTCTGCAAGCGTCCGCAGCAACAGGTGGGAAATTACCAAACCCTCGCTTGAGTCATTTGAATTTTTATGCTTATCGCACGCCACGGACAGCGGCGGTAAGATAATGCACACGCCTTCCCCATTCGGGTGTGACACGCTATTGTGCGCCACAAACCCTCCGGACAGCCCATTTTGTTTCACCGTGTTCACCGTGGCCATCGAGAAAACGCAACTGTGGCCTTTGTAAGGCACACGTTAGCGGCCGCATCTTAACGATAAGCGAATGAAATAGCACACTCGTGCTCCACCCGTCGGTATATTTCACGACATCTTAAGACGCATTGAATAGAAAGCATAATTTGTTTGAATCGGAATGGAGGCGCCTGGTGGCTATCACGCTTTGCTGCTACTCATCGCAGGCTATTTTGAAACGTGTTCATTTGAAAACGGTCATATTGCTGAGTGATGTTAGCGATTTTGGAATAACTGGAGACATATGTGTACTATGTTAAAACAGGACACTTTCTTTAAACAACATTTCTTTTAAAAGCAGAAAAATACATGCTCATAGCCGTCGGGAGCTAGGAGGTAAAAAGTGTTCTGGAATTGCTTCAGTAAATAAATCACTTTTCTCCGATAAACTCAAACACATGGCGAAAGAAACACCCTCCGAGTTTGCTCATTCCTTTCATCGCAATGGACTGATGTTTGTGTCTTCGCCTCGCCGGAAGATGCATGATGTTCTGCACCAACCACGTCCCATTTATGATGGAAATCTTATGAGACTCGTAAACAGCAGAGCTCTTTTGAGCCATTCAAAAGAGTTGAGCATGTGCAAACGAAATAAGGAAAACCTGCGTTCCAAAACTACGTTTATTTTCTGCTCACAAATCTCAATCACGTGCGTAGAATTTATAATAATCGTTCAACATATTGTTTCCAATTGTTAAAAAAAACCGTGTTCCACGTAATTTTTTTAATGTATTGTTGGTAACACGTACTTTCATCATGTTTGGTTTGGGAATAGCCTCACTCTTCCTCGCTTTCTCTTTCTATACGAAACTCACGCCATAAACCTCTTATATCTTGGCTTCCAACAGGGCATACGCGATGTCAACGCGATGCCACAGGTAAATGGGCGTGAAATCGTATAAAATATGGAAAAAATAACGCGGGAACGCAATACCCGTCGGGTAGTTTTCTTTTATCTACACGGAGTCAGTGAGTTCGACACCTCTTACGGATGAATAGTTGTTACGTTTTTTTTCTCTCTATTTCCAAAATCACCTACATATGCACTTAATATTACATTAGCATAGTTTTTGGTCGAACCGAAAGGGTGTTATTATAAAATAAAGTGAAAGCGCAATGGAAATCCAGTTTTTTTTTTTTATTTCGGTAGACATCTACCTGATAGCGCAGATCAAATGCCTTCCAAACCGATGCATTAGTGTGCAGTTGCAGCCCACTCCAAAGGGTGAGAAGCTTTTAAAGCATTTTGTGACATTAAAAAAAAAAGTTTCCTCCCATTCGATGGTTCCATAATCGTTTGCTCGGGCCCGGATGAGTGTGCCGAGGTTCCTGCAGTAACAAATTTTAATACTATTAATTTCAAAGCGCTACAGGTTCACCGCACCCTGGCAAGGCCCTGTACGGATAGACGGAGGGTCTGCGCGTACCATCTGTATACTTCAAAGCATCTCGTAGCAATCAATATGTTTATGTTCTAACCGGTGCACTTTAACAAACCAGAGCAGGTTTATGAGTTACTACAAGGAAGACGTTCCGTCAAAGTTCACTGATTAAAATATTTAGATTCTTATCTATTTACCACCTACAATTGCAAACATCATCCCGAAAGCTCCTAGGACCTTTGCTACGTTGATACAATAAAATCTCAAATAAATGCGACCGACTCGTAGTGTAGCCAACCATAATAACCGCAGCCATAATCGACTGATGGTTTAAATTGAATGGCGCCATTTTGCTATGGGTAAATTTTAAAAAGTGTTTAACATTTCAGAATTTTTCCCTTCAAGCTATGATTTAGCAATCACAAAGTGTGCAATATTTTGTTTTATGAAAACTGCAATAATGTCGTTTTCATAAAACAAAAACTTTGTTTTTTTTTATGTTTTCCCCCACATGGCTTCACTTAAAGAGCTTTATTATTTTATAATTAATATTAAGCCCGCGTATTATTTTTTCCACTCTTCCCTTAACTCTGGCGATGTGTATCAGCTGTGCTTAGAGATTTTTTTTCTTCTACTAGGACACATTTTCCAGCGTTCGCTTATTAACTGTGCAGGTTAGTTGCGCTTCCACCGGTCAGCAGAATGTTTTTCTATTTGTTTTTTTTTTGTTCTTCTACACATTTATTGCCACCGTTGCTAAACACACAACGATTCCCGCACGCAACGGCTTAATTGTAGCTTCTGCGGTTGTCGTTTCGCCTGAAAACTGTTCCACTTGTCGATTGTGTTCTAATTGCGCTCGCGTCCTCTGTTCTTTGCCGCTAATTATGATCGTGCATTACGTACCTGCAGAAATACGTCCCCGAAGCGATTCGGAGTAGACGCCGAATTTTGCCGAGCTGCCGATCCAAAAGGGGCACCAAATTTGAACGAAAAGAAACTAATCAAACCAATTGGCTAAACGGGCACCACACAGATTGTTCGATGTTCGATTAACTCAAAGTTATTCAAATCACTCTCAACACACACTTGAACGCTTGGTGGATTCTGAGGCTGCACGGTTATGAACCACCTGTTAATCGTGCTTGTGTCACTCCGGTTCGCCTGTTAACCAGTCAACTCAATTGCGGCTTCTTCGATACTGAAGTACCGCACGGAAATGCAAACGCTTTTATACGAAGCTCAACCGTAGCGCCACGCGGTGCTTCGCAAGTACGGCGGTGACGAGTGGCCGACCAGAAGCAGCAGCGCAGCATAAGCATAGCAAGCCATGCTCGTCCGTGTCCCCTCCGGTACCGCTCGCTGACGGTGGGTGCCGACAGCGAGAACGACTTCTCTCCCCGTCCTTATCGACAATGTGAGCCTCATGGGCCCCCATCAGCGTGGCTCTCGTTCTGGCGGCCATAATTTCCGGTACGTATGTTAACGTGCGTGTATGAGCTTGAATGAACGGATTGGTACAGTGTTTTTTATGTTTCTCCAACGCCGACTGGACTTTCCCCGATGCATTTTTCTTGTGAAGGGGGTGTAGATTTTTTGTAATACAATTGTAAGAAAATTCATTCTCAGTACTTTTCGGATTATTCACTCGCCTCCCGGTAGTGCGCTTAATCGATCTAAAAGCCATTTTTTTATCATACGTCGATACGATAAGAGTCATCGCAGATCGCGGATGATGAATTAGTTAGACATCAAGCAAATACTGCGCGTCGGTTGAAATTACTGGAATTCTGGTATTCTTTGACCATTTCGCTAATCTTATCACGCGTGACAGGGTACAAGTTTGACAACGTTAATTTGAAATTAGCGTGACGACAGCCTGTTATGCCCCGGGCGGATGAGGACGCACCGCAAACGTCATGCCAGATTGATACGATCCCTGCCACAAACGCGCGTGGGTTTGTATCATTTCGTTTGCTTTATGCATTTTATGCACTTTTTCGCACACACACGATGTGGTCCACGGTGTAGGACTTGGTGGCTAACGAACGATGTGGCCCAAGTTTATCATATGCGCCGGACGACCATTGGGTGAGACGATTTTTTTATGTGACTGTAAAATCAATCGCGTCTTGAGCGATGTATTGTTTGATTTTATTTATAGAGACATTAGGGATTCAGTCATTACTAAAGAAAATATGGATCAGAATTACTACTCATTTTACAGCTGGGAAGATGTCCTCCTTTTTTCTGGTCTTGTAGTCCGTTTGAGTCTCGGATCTCACTATCTACATACTACTATCTACTCACTATCTTAAACTTTGCATACGTTTTGTTTCAAGTGGTTTGTTTCAGTTATATACACATATTTACTCAGATTGCGCACATCATCGATATCCTATTGTAAACTGCATACAGAATCCGATGTATATTCTGTTGTTGGAAATTGTATCTCTTTTTTTGTATGAGCGCTAAAAAACACGAAGATCCCGGAAAACATAAATTTGAAGACATCTGTTTGAATGATTTCGAAAAAGATAGGAATGAGTTTGGTGTTATAATGGAAAGAAATTTAAATTGATGAACATCATACTAAATCAAATTATTTAAGAAAACATATTATAAATATCGACAGCACTGTAGACTATTTTATATTGTTAGTTTGAAAGAAATCCGCAAACGGCGCTGTGGCCAGCGCCCATGAATGCGTTCTGTCATGCAGCCTTTTTGACATAAATGTTTTGTTGAGCGGCGGAAGTGTTTTTCTTCTTGTTCCTTTTGATCTTTAGAGCTCTTACCGCGTGTTTCGTGCAGTGAATTAAAACCTGGTGTAAGTAGTGTTTTTTAGCGAATTTGAGCAATGTTACCGGCAAAATGGTCTACTGTGCAATCGCCAAAGAAAAGTAGACGCTAGTTGTCCGGCTGTACCTGTTGTTACGTTCGATTATCGACTTTTACCGTGAAATTACTCACCGACTGACGGTCGTTTTGCCGTACGCTTCCCGGTGCGCCAATAGCGCCGCAACCTCTGCCCGGCCGTTGTATGCGCTTACATGGAAACATGAGCAAATGTGTGCAAGTGGAAGAAATGGCAAAAATTCCCCCGTAAGGGCGATGCAAACGCGGAGCGTGAGAATTAGGCTCACGATGGAAAGTTGTTGACATGGGAAAGAAGCTTGATTTGTAAAACCGCAGCATTATTTGCGGTGGTGTAGTACGGAATTTTTCAGCGCACATGAAAACGTTCTGTCATGCAGTCCCAGTGCTTCTTCACGCCTTTTTTGACATAAATGTTTTGTTGCGCGGCGGAAGTGTTTTTTCTCTTGATCCTTTTAATTCTATAAGAATCTACCGCGTGTTGCATGCAGTGAATTTAAACCTAGTGTAAGTAGTGTTTTTTAAGCAAAATTGAGCACTGTATTACCGGCAAAATGGTCTATTGTGCAATCGATAATGAAAAAACTGGCACCGGTCGTCCGCCAGCTCGTACTATTGCGTCCTATTATCGATTTTTACCGTGAAATCACGTACCGACTGGTGGTCGCAGTGTCGTACGCATCCCGGTGTAGCAATATCGCCGCAACCTCTGCCCAGTCGTATTTTGCGCTTACATGAAAATATGTGTGCAGGTGGAACGAATGACAAAAATTTCCTCCGGAAGGACGCTGCAATCATGGAGCGTGAGAATTAGGGTCACGATGGGTAGTTGTTGACATGGGAAAGATGCTACATTTGATAAGCGAGTAAAACCGCAGCATGATTTGCGGTCTACGTACAGTGGTGCGGTAGTGAGGAGGTTTTCAGTGCACTTGGATAAGTTCTGTCATGCGTTCCCAGTGCTACTTCATGCCTTTTTTGACATACTTGTTTTTGTTGCGCGGCGGAAATGTTTTTCGGAATCGATCGACGCAGTAGGCGCTGATGGAAAAGCGTTAGAATACTGGTTCGATGTAATCATTATCTGGTTGCTTCCTCTCGACAGCGTGACCCCTATCACACCCGCTAAACAAAATGCCGGAGTTGACTGAAATCACGGAGAGCGCGGCCGCCGCCTCGAGCGGAACTACAGAGGCGAAGCTGGAGGATGCACTCAGCGACACAGAGACCGAGGATTCTATCCCGGAGCTGGAGGATGCTGGTAAGAAAACGTGTGCATAAGGTTAGTTGGTTATTGTACCGTCTGCTCATCACGTTTGTTCGTTCTCTCGCAGGAACAGCCGCCACGACACAGCTCTCCGCCGGTGAAATTCCGGATATCTCGAAAGCGAAACAGTCGCGCGGTGAGAAGAAGGCACGCAAAATCATGTCCAAGCTCGGTCTGAAGCCGGTGCAGGGCGTAAACCGGGTGACTATCCGCAAGTCAAAGAACATCCTGTTCGTCATAAACAACCCGGACGTGTACAAGAACCCGCACAGCGACACCTACATCATCTTCGGCGAGGCCAAGATTGAGGATCTCACCCAGCAGGCGCAGGTGGCGGCTGCGGAGAAGTTCAAGGCACCGGAGGCGACACCGGCCACCGGCGAAGCATCCAGCTCGACAAACGTTGTCACCCCGATCGCCGAAGAGGATGAGGAGGAGGTGGACGACACCGGCATCGACGACAAGGACATCGATCTGGTCATGTCGCAGGCCAACGTGAAACGTGCAAAGGCCATCCGCGCGCTGAAGAACAATGACAATGACATCGTGAACGCGATCATGGAACTAACTATGTAATGTTTCCGGGTCCGGTAGAATATTACAACAAAGTTTACACAACATCAAAAAAAAAAACCGAAACATCAGTCCATGTGTCCTCTGTTAGTGTTCATACAAAAGCAAACAGCACCTCCTTCCTCAACCAACTTTCCGGAAGGCCATAAGATGTTGCAGGCACAGCGACGCATTCAGTTCACGCACCGGATGCTAAGATTATCGTGGTTAGTGTGGCATTGCGCACGTGGTCTGCCCTTAGCGATGCTCCCGGCCAGTAAGAAGGAGGGCAGCAGTGTTGTTTGGATATTCGCGTAGGTGGGAAAGTGCGAGATGGAGGTGTGCAATTGTCCACCCTTTGCATCCTTCAGCCCATTTACACACATTACAACATTAAAAACCGTAAACAAAATGCTAAGTTTATATCTTAAAAAGCGGTTAATAAAACCTAAACACAACAAAACGAGAAAGCAACAATATTTCACCTGGCTGGCGACCGGCTTGCAAGATCCGGTCTCTGCTTGCTATGTCCATATCCATGTTTTTTGCTGGTTGCTATAGGTTGGACGGTGTATGTACGTGCATATATACAGGACGCAAAAATGGTAAATGATGACTTAAGAAAATCTCGTAATGAAATTTAGTCAAAAAATTGTATTTAGCAAGAAGCTTGTTTCTGAACTAAATTTCTGTGTTTCTGCGTGTGCACTTATGCGTGCGAGAAAAGCAGGGTTCTTCGCAAACACCCAAGAAACGTTTGTTTGCTTTTTTCCGTTCCGAATTAAATATATTTCATTTAGTGATCTTCGATTGAAAATCGTTCCTTATCAGCTGGAAGTATTGTTGTGAAAAGAAAACAATAACAAATGAGAGTTACAACATCTCGTTTCATGCAAGTGGATAGAATAATACAACGGAACAGGATGGTAACCAAGCATAGTGTTTACTTTGCTGGTCAAATAATATTGTTTTATAGTTCATGCTGTGTTAAATACCAGTTAAAAAACAATTGTAATCATTACAAAATTAATTTCAGTGCAATGATCGTTAAGATATTATTTTGAGCAGCGCTTGAAAAGATTTTCAAGCAAATATGGTAGAAATACCTATCATTTTATTTTTTGTATCATTATACATTGTTGTTTATCTAAGTATTGCATTGATTTTTTAAATATTTTTATGTGTCTTTTTTACCAAGTGTAAGTTATGTAGACTAGACGACCGGTCAATAAATTTTACCAACTGTACGACGTTGTTTCAAAACAGCTGAAAATACAACAGTCTACAGGGGAGGGGGTGATTTGCACAAGCCGCAGCCGGTCTTTTGCAGTCTATAAATATTTACCCATTTTCAATGCAATAATAGCACTTAACCGATTTTTTTGACAATTGTGGTATCTTTTGCAAATATATTACTCCAAAGCTAGTCATTATTTGATTGCATATTTCCGAGAAAACTCGCGGTGAAGATCATAAGTGCCAGAAAGTTGTGGAAATTTTCCAGTCGCGCCTTCGCCGTCCAAAATATAAAGCGCACGATAAGAAGACGGTGCCCCGAAGTAGAAACCCACATCTTATCGCGACGAACGAAAAGCGCCGGGTGGGAAAAGCCAGCAGCATCTCCATTCAGTGTTGTGCTGGTGGCGCACTGACGTCCTAATATCCTTATCAGTAACGCGACGCGTGTGCAAGCAAACGGTCAAGCCCGTCGTCGCCGTAGTCGTCGAGCCAGGAAATCACCATAATCCGTGCGCTGTGTGCGCCCTTCGTTTTTCGTTTTCGTCGTTGCACTGAATGCACTTCGCACGATCATCTAGCGACCGGCACGGAGAGATGTAAACTGCACGACCCGAGACGCGTGTGAATGGTGGCAAAGCAAAAGTGTGTCACTGTTGGCAAAGGGAAACAAGGAACCGGAAGCAAGGAATCCAGAACCGTTTGTCGCGAAGTCCGTGCAAGAATTTGGAAAGTGTGAAGATACGGAGATACGCATAGTCAAATGTTCCACTTTCAACAACTGCTTCGGAATCTTTCAGGTGAGTTTCAAACAAGCAGAGTCCGTTCAAACGGTGCTACATTCTACGTTGCAAAAACCGGTTCCATACTGGAAGCAGAGATCGCAGCAGGCTGGTTTTACTCGTCGCGCCCCCGCCCCCAAATGATCAGATGTTAAAAGCAGAAGGAAGTGGCTTGTGAAGAATGAAATTTTACCCGTAGTCTGACGGTTGGTGCAAAAACAGGGGGTAGTGAAGTGAGGACGTCACCACCTCCGAATGGCTCAATCTTATCGCGTTTGATTGCTGAGAATTGCGTATGCGCCTTCACGCTCTCCATCACCGTACTCTCACGAAGACACAAACACACACACAACACCCAACGCTGCTTTGGCGGAAGAAATAGCACACCCCAGAAAGAGACACTCCATATGATCTGAATTCCGTGGCCAGATATTTCACGCGCTCCAGGAGAGGAGGTTTCTTGTGTTTCCAAAGCAAAAACCCCAAACAGCCATGGAGCACCCGTTCAGGGATGCGTCATGCTTTAACGGAGCATGCGATAGGGACCGCGATTTGTTTGTTTCATCGTGAGAAGAAATTACGCACATGTCCCCAACAGCACGCGCGCGCGCGGGATAACGAGACGACCGTCAACTCGACCCCCTCGTTGCCTACGCGCGATCGGGACTACTTTATCGATCGGGTGGTGTATAGAAGGCAAGTAGGCTGTGGTACAAAAAAAAATCGATGGCGCCATTGATACCGTGGGGAAGTTCATTGGACGACTTTACAACCGTTCGCAATGGTTGCATGGTTTACCCAGCAAGTAGGCTTTGCCAACTTGCTCCACCAACGCTTACGGAGACTTATCCCCCTTCTCCCCCACATGTATACGAAAGAGTCTGCCGGGAGATGAGTAAGATAAGATAGTGCGAAATATAACACGGGGAGATATTCGAACTAGCAGGCTAGCCTGCTGGCCGTGCTATCTCCATTGGGACAAGTGATGAAATTATTATTCTTTGAATAATTTTCGACGAGCCTTCCATCGTAAGTGGCGTCGTTTGTTGTGGCGCGATGAATTAAGAGTGTATCAACTACCGACAGTTAAAAAAACCAGCAGCATCTCCCCATGAATAACATATTTCCTCCCCGCCGACAGGCTTCCAAACGAACACACTGCAGAATGTCTTGAAAGTGCGTCATTTCGGTAGTGGTGCCAGCAACGAGAACGCACAGGAAAAACTGCGCCGTGTGCTGATCGTGTCGAAACTGACGCGACTCGAATTCGAAAAGCTGCGCGAGCAACAGCTGAGCGATGAGTGTCTGGAGCAGAAGATCCGCGACCGTGGTACCGATTACGACGCCATCAAGTACTATCATCACCTGCACAAGGATGTGGAACAGAAGGTGGCACGTTCGTTCCGGCAGCACGGTATCGAGGTACAGGTGGTGAATCGTGTCACAATTCACAAGGATGCACTCCAGTGGGCCGACCTGATCGTGCCGATCGGGGGTGACGGTACGTTCCTGCTGGCAGCTGGCCGGGCCAGTCCTTTCTTCCTCTCCAATGGGAAGCGAACGCCCGTGGTTGGCTTTAACTCGGATCCCCGACGGTCCGAGGGACGACTGATGTTGCCGAAGCAGTACTCGGTGCAGGTGGACGAAGCGATCCGGCGGATTATGGCGAACGAATTCCGGTGGATGCATCGGTCACGCATACGCACGACGTTGGTCGGGGCGGCCACGACCGAGCGACCATCGCCGATGGATCTGCACGAGTTTCACTCCCAGCCAGTCGAGCACCAGGAGGTGATGTCGCCGTCACCGAATGGAAAAAGCCGCATCCTGCCGTACCTTGCACTAAACGAGGTAAATATCTTCAAATATAAATAGTTCCAATACTGGAGATGTTTAAAACAGGAGTTTCTATTGCGTTTTCTGAAGATAAGCGATAGTAATAAAACTCATCTTTCGTCCCACGTACTATGCAGGTGTTCATCGGCGAAATGCTGTCGGCGCGCGTGTCCCACCTTCACCTGCGCATCGACAACGCCGACTTGGTGACGAAGACGAAGAGTTCGGGTCTGTGCGTAAGCACCGGCACCGGTTCGACCTCGTGGTTGACGAGCATGAACCGGCTGTCGACGAACAACGTCAACGATCTGCTGGAGATAGTGCGAAGGCGTACCGCCCCGGGCGTCCTGGACAACATCGATCCCGAGTCCGTGTCTCAGGAGTACAACGATAATCTAGTGTTCGCACCGGACGATCCGCGGCTCTGCTACTCGATCCGCGAGCAGATCTGCGTCGGCGTGTGGCCAAACCCGAAGGGGCTCGAATCGCGCGGCTTTGCCAAACAAATATTCGTCAAATCGCGCTGTGTCGACGCAAGTGAGTTTCGCAAGTCAACCCCGCCCTCTTAACGTTACGATTTACAAACGACATTCACCCTCCCAAGGTCTGGTGATAGATGGTAGCATTGCGTACAATTTCAACGACGGTGCCCGTGCCTTATTGGAGGTGTATCCGGAAGACTCGCTGCTGACCATCGATATGGACGACTGAGACCGATGGAAACAATCCTCCTGGATCGCTTTACCTGTTCTTTTCTACATCACTATATTCGCTTCCAAATCCACCAGAAGGAGCCTGGTCTGTATTTCCTTCAACACCAACACCTCCGACGAACAGTCTCCGTGGCTTGCTTCCGGAAAGGGCGAAATTTTCGGAACAAAAGTGTCCATTTTTGAGTGTATAATTTATTGCAGTTCGCACTATACCGATGGTGCTGACGGTGCATTTATTTATCGATCTTCTCCCAACGTTAGCGTATGCGTTATTACTGTAAGTAGAAAGTGTAATAAATTTGGTATCATGTTTTTTTAAATATGTATATGTAAATAACTTCCCCTGTCTGAAAACTCTTGCCGAACCGCGGAAGTTCGCAGTACACAACAGTGTTTGTTTTGAGTACTTCTTAGTGCCGCTGCTACTAAGCTGTATATGTGTGTGTGTCAATACAAGCTATTTAAACCTGTCACCTTCAATCACGATTCACTTCCTACCCGTTATCAGTAAATCTTATTCCCACCCGTCTAGACCATCATAACATTCGGCCGCAAGGGCAATAAATATTATTGATATTTTTAGTACATACATGGAAGTAACAGAGCTAACCTGTTTTCGCTCTTCCTCTCTCTATTTCGCTGTGCTTTTCTCTGTCCATTTAAATTCTTCTCTCTGTTTACCAACCTATCATCGTAATGCGCTTGCTAAAAGATGCTTCTATATATCTCCTGCATGCGCCAGAGATTGCAGGCGAGATTGCTGTGCATGATTAAACTAGATTTTTTTGTCTGGCCAACATCGGTACGTTTGGGCCAGCATTCTGGAGTGTGCCGGTGGTGTGAGAAAATGCATTACACATATTGCATAGTTAAAATACGATAGTTAAGTTATTGCTTTTTTTTTGTAGAAAGTTCGGAGTGAAGAAAGATCAATCGTATGATGCATATTTTGGCATAGTTTCGGCCTTTCGTTAACGTGTTAATGAAAAAAGTCGATGATGCTTACTAAAACGTTTAAAATTACAAGATTCTTGTTTTGTTTTCCATTCCGTACAACATTCGGTACATTAGCCTTAATTTTCGAATGAAATCTATTTACGATCCCACTCATCAAACCCTTCAAAACCGCGAACGTTTTAAAAAATAATTCACAGTAAATTCTCCCAACAAGCTTAACTCACATGTTTTGGCTGTTCCTTCATAATTCCATGGTAATTGTTGTAACAAGTGCCGGTTTCTGTTTACTTTTTTTTTTACAAACAACCGGATAAAGTGATAAACCCGTCATAAAAGCTACGGTTGCTTTGTAATGCCTTAGCCATTTTGCCTATATAACAAATTGAAATTAATATTCATCATTTCGTCCCGCGATCGTAAGGATAAAAGAGTTGTTGAATATTTTAAATTAATAAACAGCAATACTTTCATTACTTAACGTTCACGGAAAGTGTTGTTGGTTCTTGTATAGATGCGGCGCGATCTAAGCAACCTGGGAACTATCGTGAGCAACAATCGAAACCACATGGAAATCACACACATACACGTACTGACACTTTCATTCAAATTTCAACACTGAACACCGTCAATTAAACAAAGACAACTCCTTCAGCAGATCCTTATAAAACCTCCATATTCAATTCCATTGCAAAATTGCAAAATTTAAAAAAATTGCAAAAAAAAACAAACAAAAATATTTAACTTACGATAAACATCTACCTAATATCGAGTTAATATCGAGCGAGTGTTAATAGTAAGAGACTCTTAGTGTTCTCGAGTGGAAGGGCAGCATCCACAGTAAATCACCACGCCGTTGTCGGGCAGTTGTAAGTAAATTTGGGCACAACGTAAGATGTTTGTGGCGTTGTGGTTCATTTTTTCACGTCCTTCAACATTGTCGCCTGACCGTAGTGTTGAATATTGATATCACAGGGTGACTGCATCCATGGTTCACCGTCCGCCTGCATTGGAAGCGTTCGCTTCAGGACGATCTGAAGACAGTAACATGATGTGAGTATGTGAGCTTGTTTAGTCGGATACATGCGCTCATTGAATGTATACTCACCCGAACACTCTTTGCCTGCCCGAGACGGACCGGTTTGCTAAGGCCCACCTGTAGTTGGGCTATGTGGAAGGATGACACCACACCGAACACCTCCAAAATGCCATCGGAAATGCTATGTATTTCCTTCATGATGCTGTGCGTTGGAGAGTTTCTACTCATTTCTGAAGAAAAAGACACAGTGAAGCCAACATAATTCGAGTTGAAAGCAAATTAAAACACAAAATGGATGATGATTATAGTTACCCCATAACTTGACGCCAGCACCCCAGGAATCGATGTTAAGCACCACAACGGATTGCAATGAAGGTAACTCGATGCGCACACCGTCCAAGTAAAGCTCCAGATGCTTCTCCAGCTCCACACAATCTTGCTGCACAACTTGCTGCGTTCCGAAGCAAAGATACAGGAGCTGTCGTAGAACGAAATGAACGAAAAGATTTACCATCATTCGCATTCAAGTGTTCCGGTGTCGACACTTACCTTATTCACAAACCGACTGCTGTACAAATAGAAGGAACTTTCCCTTGCTTTGTGGAAATTGAGCGTCACCAGTGCGTCCACCCCGACGCTCAGATAGTTGTACATGTAGAAATGACGCGATTGGCTGAATCCGGGCACATGAAACCTCGCCAAGCTGGAGTGTGTGTTGATCTCCGCCAACCAACGATCGAGCTGCACCGTTTCGGCATGGGCAATGCGGGTGAGGTACGCTATCGGATCGAACTCATCCGGTCCTTCAGCACCCCAACCCAACACCCGCGACAGATCGTTCCCGGTACCGAGTGGTAGGATGGCCACCTCCGGATGTGGTTCCACCTTCATTTGCAGTATCGTGTTCAGCACCCATCCTACTGTTCCATCGCCACCGGCTACCAGTATACGGCAGCGCGTCGGTGCGGCATGAACAGCCCACTGAAGTGCCTCGTGCGGTCCGTGCTGACCCAGCTCGAATACCTGCAGGGGATGGAGGATACCACGCATCAGCGCCACAACCTGATCGGCCCCACTGCTTCCGGATTTTGAGTTCGCTGTAGGTGGAAGAGTTGAATTAAAGATCGACAAAAAAAAAGAGTAAACTACAAGCAAGCTTACTTACCTACTACGATCAGCGGGCGCCAATTGGCTTTCCATTCGGGCGGAATGATGCCGGTGAGATGAACCTTCGGGGCAACCTTACTCCGTGAGGCAAGAATACATTTCGGCGGGAAGATCATTTCCTTGAACGGTCCAAAATCACACAGCGTCGAGGATACCTCGCTGAAGCACTTGTCGTGTGCCATCCGCTGGCACCAAGCACACCGCTGCCCGAATAAGCCCAACTCGCTCGTCTGATCAATATCCTCCCGGCACACGCTGCACTCCGAGCCGAGCGGCAAATTGCCCTTCACCCACAGGTGCCGGCTGGTGGATCCATCATCCGCCCGGGTTCGTATGCGCAGCTGCTTGCAAGCGAACTTTTCATCCGCCTTCCGCACACACCCATTGTCCGAGCAAACCCCGCAGCTCTCGCAGAAGTGTCCATTTGAGGACATCGATGTGTCGCATACGGAACAGACGCAACTTCGCGATAACAGCTTCACCGACTTCCACGCGTGCCGCCGACAGTTGTCCGGAATGTAGACCACATCCTCCTTCAGGAAATAACGACCCGCGAGCCACATCAGCCCGAGGCCGAACAGCACGGACACGAATAGCGTAAAGCTAAAGTCGAGCATTACGCCAGTATTCGAGAATGGACGAAACGATGGGTAGCGCATTAAGTGGGCGCTACGCGGCAGCCGCTATCAGTAACGATAGACGACCTCCTCTTTCCTACGGCGACGACGATGCCGACTAACGAACGACGGGTGGTTGGAATGTACGTATGTGTACCCTTTTTATCCACTGCAGTCACTTTCACCCGAAAAGAAGCTGCTGCATTCACGATGCTTCTTTAACATGCACTTCGACGGTGGAGTTGGCGTTGATGGTGTCGGAGAGCAGCACCCTAGCAACGGACGCGACGCTATTGATCCATAAATGGATGATAGGCGTTAAGTGAAAAACTAACGCGATAAATGCACTTTGTAACCCGAGTTAACACAGAAAGGCAAAGGTAAGCTTGTACTATTATCACTTTAGGCCCTGCGTAAATGCAACGGCGCAAAAAAAGCAACGTAACTTTCGCTTCTCTGCTCGAAACCCACGGTATCATTTACGCACGAGCACAGCGAGTGAAAACAACAATTTTGTTGAAACTACCTAACTATACTGGACAAGCAACATTTTTCTTATGCACATTGTCTTCACATTTTACTTTCAAATAGTTTTGGTCTATAACTAACCCCAAATGTATTGGCGATTTTCCAGTACTTCTTCGCTGGATCGGCTGTGATGTATGTAAACAAATAGCAGGCCCTAATGCCAGACACAAGCGTCTGATTAAGTTTGGCTTCCCGATTTAGGAAGTGTTTGACAACAAACATTTAACGAAAGATTTTTTTAAGCATCGGAATTGCCTGTTACAACTTTAAATACCAAATAGATTTTTGTCCTGTTACTAAAACAACTCCCATCGGAACATTCATCAGTTTTACCTGTATAATTAAAAATGCATCATTATGTAGTATAGAGAGTGAAATATGCTTCTTTGTTTACACCCGTAACGGACAATTTAGAACAAAAGATTCATTTTGACAGATTGATGTTGTCAAGACATTTCGTTAAAAAATAGAGCTCAATCGTCTGATTTTTTTATGCGAGCTCTAGTGGTCAACTTGAGAAACTAACGAACAAATCCTTCCGAACGAGCAATCGCTGAAAGATTGCGTAGCATTTTGTAATACGACGAAGCGCTAATTTTAAATGTGATCGTTATCGCTAGCACTAATCAGTGTATGCCGTGTCAATTTAACTGTTCGCAAGTTGATCCTTTGAAATTGTAGAAATGCACTCTTCCGCATTAAAAGAAGCAAAACATTAGGTGAAAATGTTGAAAAACGTAAACAGTTTCCAATGGGGAATTTTATGATGATATTATTAAGATCTGAATCAAAGTACGAACGTCTACCAGAGAATTTGATATTTGAGTATGACTAAATAACAAGAATTATGATAATCGCATCGACCAACTGACATGGCCGTGCAACGCAGAGCTAAATTAGCATGAGTTGTGCAATCTTCCTAGCGCTATTATCTCTCCCGCAGCACGGACAATGCACCTTCTCGGCTTTCCTATTCAAATCCACCACCGCCAGGTCTGCACGTTCATGAAGATTCTTTTGATTTCTATCAGGAGAACAAGTTGTGTTTGCTGTCGGTGACCTCAAGCATGATGACCTCAGAGCATAATCTAATATGCTCGCTACTTACATTGATTCACGTGAAAAACATGGCCTGTGCGTTTGCGAGCCAGCGATGCTTCTACTACGCGCTTATCATTCGTCACTGCTGAAGCATAACACATTCGCAGAAAAGCCAAAACAATGGCGTACGGATCAGAGCATCGTCAATATTGAGGTCATTAACATTCGATTCACTCGCTAGTTCCGATCTAGTCAGGGGGGTCAAAGGGTAGCGTAATCGGACCACACAGCGTTGTGTGAATATAAAAAAAAGAATATAAAAAAAATACACGCCGAACACGTTTCTACTCAAGCGTATTACAGACGACGGAGCAAAAGTGCTACGGGAAGATCACGATCTGTTTGGGTGTATTCGGCATACATACACATTCAGAGCAGACAAAGATTACGGAGCGTCAAGCGATTGTGGATGCGTAATTCGTCTTTCGAGAGTCTGCCGAAAGACGATAAGATTAATGATGGTACTAATTTGGTACAATGAATCCAAAACGTGTATTAATTGACGCCCAAAATCACACTCCATCTCTGGCACTAGATTACAATCCTATCGGTGGTGAACATTAAATGCCATGCGTGCAGAACCCGACCGATCATCCTTGAGCATTCTGGGATTCAATCGCCAGAGAAAGTCACCGCCATCTGCGCAAAGATAGCTTAAGAAAAATGGGGTCACCGGAAGCTAGCACTTGCGTCAGTGACATTTGACTGCTCGGTTGAATTTTGGACAAGCAAAATGACGCAAACCCGTTGGCGGATCTCGAGTTTCGTCTCCAAACAAAGTGTGATCTCGGATTTTGTGTGCGTGTGTGTTTTTTTTTTCGATGTCCGGCTTGTCACGTGCGTTCCTGGAAAATATGATGCTCGTCAGAAACGTGCACATTGAATGATCGTATCGTGTGGTGTTAGAGGAGAGGGAGGCAATTAACTTTATCACCTTTCGGGGAGCCAGGTCCATATCAGCCAGGTGCGGTACCTTCTCACCGGAATATGGGCAACAGTACAATGGAGAGCTCCAGTGCTCGACACGAACGAGATTATCGGCCGAACGTCCTCAACCGGGTGAAGGTGAAGGTGGATGGCGCCACGGTATCAATCGGCCAGCAGGGAACGCAATCTACGCCCGGGTTTCGCTCCGTTTTTGGGGGATGGGCTCGTTCGGCTACCATGTACCATCCCATGGTAACCGATGGTCATACTCGTACTTTCGCTTGATAAGATTCACGTGCCACGCACACGAAGTGACTTCACTCATCCCGTGCCGTGATGGGGTGTCGGCGGTTTCGTACATACCGCTGAGCTGATTGCAAACCGAGGGTAGCACAATCGCGGGTCTGAGGAATAAAAATACAGAGACGCCTGCCGCCACCGCATGTCTTTGCACACCTATTTTAAGCCCTGGCTCCGTTTCGGTTCTGCCTAACGCGAACGGAGGAGTTTTGGCGCTCATTAGCATAAGCAAATCCTAGGCCTCAAGAATCCCCACGTCAGCAGGGGGGAATTTTTACACGCTAAAGCCTGCAAAGCTTAGCCGACTCTGACGATGACGGCGCCAAGAACGTTTCCCATCGGACGGTTTTGGAGCTACAAAACATTCTGCACAAACATATTCCATTGCATCGTTTCGCAATGTTGGTTATAGAGCATACATATTCGCCAACGGCGCGCAGAAAAAAGGTCATCAAATTGGGACGCACGTGGGTGAGATACCACCCACCAGTCCTTCTACCCGTCCTTGCTGTTTGTTTCTCCGGCTTATAAATAATGAAACGATTGAATCTTGCCTCACGCCGCAATGTATTCCACCTAATTATTCCATTTTTCATTCGTGATGTATAAATTACGTGACAGTTCGGCTTGACGAGCGAGTTAAAGCATTAAAGCATTGACTCGAAACGGGTTTCTTGTAATCGTGAAGTAACCAGGCGCTATGAACTCACTTTAGATGCTACTGATTATTGATTTCAATTATCCTTTCTAACAAGCTTCCAAATTGACATCCAAATGCAAAATGAATATATATTACCAACATAGAATTAGCCGCTTCTTGGAACAGGAGTAGAATGCTTGTGAAAGACATTGTTGATGAAAATTTACATGCTAGCCCATCCGGTTCGTACTTCCTGGCTTCGCCCTACCCCTCCCATTCGGTTGAATGATTTCGCAATATCATCGGCGCTGATGTCATGCCGGTCTAATCCGGTGACGATCGGTTCGAAAACCAGCCACCGGATCGGGATGGCCCCCGATTCCAGGCCTTCAACTTCAACCCACAAGACCAGAAGCGGACCGCGATAAGGCTGCCGAAGTCGGAAGTCGTTGCACCCGCCTCCAGTTTTGCCGCCGATCGGTCGAAACATCTGTGACGCAGTGACGTTCGCGCCACTCGATGGGCTCGATTCACCTCACGATCCATTAAGCGGCCGGTGGCCTTCAACAGCAGGCTCCATTGAAGAATCCAATCTGGTCCGATCGCCGGTTTGGAGGGTGGGTAATTCATTCCATGCTGGTCTTGCAATCTTCAAACCAACTGTGCGAAGCTGATCCGGGCCCGTGTGTCTTGCGATGAGATAAGAAACGGCGTATAGAAGCGATGGTAACGTGGATCACAGTAGGCACTACTACCTTGTGGTGGTGATGGTGGCGAAGCCGTCCATCATGGAAAATTTTTCCCCTTTTGCGCTTTTTGCCTTTCGGTCGGCTGACAATTGAAACGCGCGATAAGCAACTTTCGCGCAAAAAAAAGTGTGGTATATAAAAAGCACAAATTAAGTAAAAAGTAGAACACAAGGTAAATAAAACAAATATTGCTACTGCGCCGTATGGCGGACTCGGGCGACAAGTTTGACATCTGGCTGGTATGTTTTTGGGGCTCGTTAAATTCATGACAATTGCGGTAGATTTCACGGTTTGGTCGTAAAACCGACCGACTCCCGGCTACCAGGGAACCGCTTTTACTTCACAACTTTTGATTACAGCAATCTCATCAACACGTGGCATGAGCTCATTGCACAAACGCTTAATTTGAACGCTCATCGCTGCTCCGGGAAAGTTTCCACTGTTTCGTTCTACAATGTCGGAGCAATCTGGAGCAACCGTGCGTATGGTGCGACATAATTCGCCGTACCAGGCGCTAGCCGCCGTCATCGCGAAACCATCGGGAGGTTATCGGTTTGGGCCCGGGTGTGCCATAAACCGCCTGCTCTCTGCCACCTAACACCGCGGATCATCATTGCAGGGTCTATCTTGTAACGCCGATCATCGATTGAAGCGACGAACTCCAGCAACAGCTCTGTGCATCGGCGTTATGGTGCACTTTTTTTTTGTTATGCCGTGTGGCTGCATCGATAGAACGACTGTGGCTGATATGCACCCGCAGGTGATAAGCGGATGATGGAAATGCGCCAAAATGTACTGAATCGCTCCGTTCGCTGGCTGATATGAGCCAATCAATGTGTCGGCCGAAGCGAATTACAATGTAAAAAGACCTGCTATTCTGGGGAAGCTATTCTGGCTAAAACGGAAACCATTCAAAACAGCGGCGAATGATAGTGGAATGATGTACACATGTGTTCATAAAAAAAAGTAGAATTTTGCTTGTACTGCGTACGACGATGAGGCACAAAAAGATACGCATCGCGTAGGTAGTGGAAAGGGCTACACATGGGATAAGAATTGTGGGATCAACAACATCAGTTTTTCTCCGAAGTGCCCCAACATCATAACTTTGGTTTGTCCGCATGGTCTCCTCCGCAAGTTCGCGTTCATCTTGAACGCCAAACGCCTTTTGAATTCCAAGTAAAACGGTGCACAACAGTTGGCTGCACAGCTATTTCGCTTGATTTATAAATGTGAACATTTGAAGTCAAGTGGTGGCATGGTTTGAGCCTGGAAAACGATAGAAAATAATTTAAGTAGCTTTTTTATTACAAACTTTTATAAATCCTATTCTTATCAATTTTCACACAAATCTCGTATTCCCATACAACTCTACAAATCAGACTTGTAAATTTGCTTGATTAATCATCATTTCTGTGTATTCGCGTATGGCACAGAATTTTCCAGAATGCACTCCAGCACTGGACACTCCTACCGGCACTCTTCCTGTGGCGGACGGGTTTCTTCTTCCCGCAAGCATTCAGCATGTGACGTCGACGTCAGCGATAAGCGCAGTGTCGATCCTGACGGGACTAACATGCAGTACGCAAAAAGAAACCTACAATGACGATGAGCGGCAGCCGCCTCCTAGCAAATGTTTATCAACATCCCGCAAGCAAAAAGGGCCCGCGCGTAAAGGGATATAGTTGCAACGAACGAACGCCGAAACCAAAACAGCACCGGCATCGTACGACGTTTCTGCGTTTGCTTAACCGTCTGACCTCGTCGTTAGGCTAATGGCGGTGCGGGCAGCGCCGACACGCGCGAGCCAATCCGTCAGCGTTTGACAGATCGATCCGACCGATCCGTTCGGCCGGGTCGGCCCACTTTCGGCCGGCAATCTGCGAACCAGTGCCCATCTTATCAGGGTCGCGCGAGGGCGACCGCTTGCTGGGTGGTTATCAGCGCGAACAATCACGACCACTTTTGCACGAAGCAAAGAAAGTTTCCTCTGACGCGATCGGGCTGCTTGATAAGCGTGCGATAGTTGGCCACTCGATGCCCGATAGGGATCTAGTGTCCGGCGGTGGTGTTTGTTGTGTCCCGCGGGGTGTCGTAAATAGTGTACCCCTCGGTGAGTGCTTGTTTACTACGGCCTCGACCGGGACACATCTGACGGCAATGGGAGGATGCTGGGATTTTACCCGTTTTTTTCACGAGGTCACGCAAGTGCATCCCGGCTGACGTCCTTCTGTTTGGCTGGGGATGCTTACAAACGAACACCCGACGTCGGATGTGATGCATGCAACCGGAAAACAAACGATTGGGTTCTAGGACTAGGAGGAGCATTTACAGCTCTCTTGATGGATCCACATAGTTCTATAAAGGTTTGAGCAAGGACTGAGTTATAGTCCTTTATTTATTATTATTCGGCAAAAGGATCTGCAGCTGCCATAACCTATTAGGTTGATTTCTATTGTACAACAGCACCCGATAGGACAGCTCATGAGTCGCTTATAATTTTGGCTGATGGGACAATCAGGCTCAACACAGAGCGAGACAGTTTAAAAATACTCCAGACGATTCGTCTATCAATGTGTGGATTTTAATTGGCCAACGATTTCTGCTTTGACAGTAACTATTTTTAGATTACACTTCATGTTGCTGCGTAGTAAGGACCTGCGTATGGAGCCACGTCGATTGGTAACCATAGGCAAATTGATCGAAATGCAACGTAAATACGCCAAAATCGCTTTTAATCTTGCTATCGATTGGGCAAAAAACTGAGAATGGATTGGGCTTCTTGAGCCTTCGTTTCACGCATGCTCTGCTGTCTCGACGATCTTAAAATGTGACTGAAAAAACATGTACCGACTTGTGCATTCCCGTTCATGCAACGCCACTAAGAACGAGGCGAAAAAGCGTTCTCCCTGTCGACGACCCGTGGAGCAAGACGATCGTATCAACGTCGGCGGCGTGATGGTGTTTTGGTGAGCGTTGGATCCAGCAACGCCTTCAAATTACTGAATGGAAACAAACACAAACGCGAGCCCCTCTACTAATCGATCCGGCCGCGCCGCCAGGGTCAATGGGCTAGCGCTGGACCCACCGAGGAGCTACCGCTTTGAGCTAATAATAGCGGTTGGCTCGCAAAAAAGGCCCCTCACGGCGATTGTTATCGGGCCATCAATCATGCTTGGCTGCCGAACTGCCTAATTTCGACAGTTGTCGAGAGCATCGGTGCCTACGGCGGCCTACACACACTCCCGATCCCGTGGCCGTTGACGTAAAAGCATGCCTGATGCCGATGCTCTTCGGGCCGCGTGTGGACCTCTCAAGGTCGTACCGATATCCATTCATGCTCCCGGGCAATGGGAGGGACATTCGCTGGACGGGAAGGACGTGCGGAATCGGGAAGCAAAAACTGTTTCGTCAGGGGCGAAAGAGGCAGAGACAGAGGCGGACGAGGTGGACGATCGCGATCGCTTGGTGGAACCTGCTCATTGATCATCCGATGTTGGGCTGGACCAATGGCGATATCGCGAGCCTCGTCGTTGGAATGTTCGGCATGCTGCAGCCGCTAGCTGACCCCCATCCCGTCCACTCTTGTCTGTTGCCAAAACTCCCGCGAAGAATTGTTGAGAAAGAAGAAAGCAGAGACAACGCACCGCTGGGCCACGGAATTCCGCAGCGGAATTCGCGTAAAACGTAAAACACAAACCAAACAAGCACGACACGATCAAATACCGCAGCTCGTCCGTTCGCCGGGCGGTAGAGCCCAAACGCGCCTGAAAGGTCATTCGCTTCCGTTTTTGTCTGCTGCCTTGGTGTTGGTGCGGGGCGTGTCGGCCGTACAAGAGCCACAAAACAAAAACGAAACGCCCGAAACGATCACCTCGAAGACGAAAACTTAATGACACCCGATCGCTAGGAATTCCCGCCAAAATTTCGGCTGACGAAAGAGAGCACACAGCGTGCGTCATGATAAACGAAGTCCGAGACTGCAGCATTGGTTCAAATTATTTGCGCATTTACTATTCTGGTTTCGTCTTTTCTTTGCACCTCGCTTGCACCCTTTCTTCGTTCGAGGCTGGCAGCTATTGGCAGGCAACCCCAAGACCTAGATCCGTGGTACAAAAAAAGACATAAAAAATGTTTGGAAAGTTACACCGCTCGACCCAACTCGGCGAGCATGATGCAATCGAGCCGTTACTGCGCGTCATTTGTGGGTTTGATGCGAGCATGCTCGACACCTGACGGTCAGCATAGGAAGACGACGCATCGGATCATATCAGAATCAAACCAGTCGCCGGCACATAAAAACGGTCACGCCGGTTGCACGTCGAAAGGTGTGCTGGAAGGGGCAATAAAAAAAAACTGCACACGCCGTAATCGAATCGACGCACGCTATCTTCGCTGTAGGTCGCTATCTTCAGCCATAGCTCCAGCATATCGAAGGTTTCCGATCTCACGTACGGACACACGCACACATGTATCGGGACGCGCACAAACGACGAAAGTGAGGTGGCTTTAGGCCGGTTTGGAGAATCTGATGCAAGGGTTCGCTGAATTGCTACATCGTGAATCGGAAGCATTTGGCAAAAACCCATAAATCAAAAGATAAAAGTATCTTCAAATTGTGTTTATTGTGCCAGTTTCTTTCAAACGATCTGATGGTAAAAGCAAACCGTTAAAACCATGGCAACCGTAAGAATAGAATTTGATGGTTTGAAAAATGTATCTATTAAGATTGGCGCCACCTCTTGGCGATTGGCGGAACTAAATACCGATCCCATTTTGCACCAAATGTATAGTTCTTTTCAAAAGACTTTTGTGCCCTCCTTTACTGATAATTCGTTCACTGATAAAAGCAAAAAAATCCACCAATAAAAATCGAAATTTATTTTTTACGATTACATCATGCTGGATGATCTATTGCGCTAGTACCTCATTGTCCTTGTGGGGTTTTTTATTGCGTCCAATCTGATGAAATTTTAAATAATGTTACCGATTATCAATCCTTATCGTTTCAAACACGCCCAATGAGTTCGTGTTAAGTCCTGGACGCTTGAAAGCGTACACCACAATTTGCTTTCAATCGAATTGTGTTCACGATTCGGACAATCACGATGTGACATGAGTTGAAACATCCTAGAATAGAGGTCAGCAGATGAATTCTTCGTCGCTCGTAACGCGTCCCACCGATGCAACGATCGTTTGATTACGATACTTTGGCGAGCAATCGGGTCGTACATTTCCGGTGGCCGCATTTTGTTTCCCGCGTGCGCTCTCGCGTGAAGGTTATCGAACAAAACAGGAACGCATCACATACTTACAAATGTACGCACGACTTGTTGCTTCTCGTGGCGTCTCACGTGCGGCGGCATTTGTACGGGCCTCCATCGCAGTGGACCAGGCAATCTGTCTGTAGCTGTTTCAACCTGTGAAGGTGTCTGTTTTTGTAACGACAGCGAGTGGTGTTCTTCCCATCATACCATAATTATCAGGCAAAGGGGTAGTAGTTATAATTTTAAAAAATTACTGTGAAATAATTATCATTTACTTTTATATTGCTTTACCGATCATTCAAGAGTTAGAAAAAATATTTTAGCATGGTTGGTAGCAGAAATGGGATAGAATTATTTTTCTCCGAAATTGGAATTAATTTTCTGCATAGACAACTCAACCCAACTCCACCACATGTTTCTATTCGCAAGGCATGCTTTATGCATGGAGGCGCCCAGTCTCTGGTTAAAATTATTATACTTTCAATTGTATTCATTCGAACAGTCTGTAGGTATCGTCCTCGAACAACACAACGCTTTAAACACATTTTTTACTCTTTAAATCAGAGCCATCTGTTCATTCAGAATCCATTCACAACGGGCCTCGGGCAAGGTTTAGATGCATACTAAAAAGCAACGAACTCGAATCCTCACGAGACACGAATGACGATTCTTTTCTTAGGATCCAGTTTGTTGTGTTTCTACCCAAACCGAATATTGCTATCAAAATAATAATTTGCACAAATGACGTCATATTGCAGCATGCTGTAAGGTTGAGTTACAAAAAATTAGGATTCTATAAATAAATTTAATTTTCTAGTTTGAAAGTTAGTAGTCAAAAATTCACCGTAAAATGTATTACGCGCAAGGATGTTAAAATTTGTAGCACAATAAAATGATGATACCACTTACAACGGCTCACCTCCCGTGTGCCATACGACGCCTACAGCAGGCAGGCAAAAGACAAATAGCAACCACTAAAGCAAACTCCATATCCGTAGATGAACTCATTCCCGCGAATCGAAATTGTCTCGCAAAATTGGTTGTTAAAAAAGTTAAACCACGTCCTCGATTTACTTGCGTACGCCAACATACAAACACATACAACATAAACTAACGCCGAAGCGTTCCAGAAGAAGAGGAAAAAACGCCCGATCAGGTCAAATCGCGCCGCGTCAAGCGTGCGTTCAACAGGTAGCAGCAGCAATACGCAGACCACAAGCAAAAAAAAAACACCATCGAGACTATAGCCAGTGATTGGCGTTCGGTGGAGCGTTCTAGTAGCCGTGGGCAAGGGACGAGCTGATAGCGCCAGAGCGAGACGCGAGTCTCACCCGAGCGCACTGGAGATAGCGGGCGCGAACTGCCACGACGGGCACGAAGAGAGGAACGGCAGCCTTGTCTCCACACCGTTCGGAGGCTGGGCGCGTCGGAAGGTTGAGGTCGAGGGTGCAGGGAGCAAGCGCCGAATAGCGCGCGATCGTGCCGGGCAACTCTATATAAAGAAGTGTCCATGCTCCGGTCAGCATCAGTTTAGCTTCGCTACGCAACGATAAGCAACGCAACGATAGGAACTTGAGGGCTCTCAGGCGCCTCGCCGTACTTAGTAGAGTAAAACGCGACCCAGACCAGTGAAAGTTACTCAAAAAGAAACAGAGAGAGCGAAAAAAGTGAGAGCGAGATACGTATAGTTTGTTGTAGAAAAGATTCAACAGGCGCAGTGTAATCTGTTTTAAATTCAAATAATTTTGAAACCATTAAAAGTAATTGGTTAATGAAGCTGATTTGATTGATTGTGACACCGAACGAAGGGCGCTGAAAACGAGCAAAGTGTTTTCAAAAGACCATTTTAAAGTGTATCGAACAAGTGTCCAAAAACGGAAGCAGTTTTAGCTGCACAAGCAAAACAATCCACTCACTAATTTCATGTTAGTGAGCAAATAAAAGCGTGCCGATTGCAGTGAACCGTGAACCGTGTCCCGCGTGTCAGTTAGGGTTTGATTTTTCACCCGACTTTCGCTCATCGCACACTCCCTTCAAATACCCGTCCTGCCCAAAAGGTGAATATTGTTGTTTTTCGCTGTATTTTGTTGCTTTTTATAACACAGTCATGCCATGGTTAGCAAAAAAAAAAACGAGAACAAAAACTATCGGAAGAGTGAGTCACGGCGTCCATAATTAGAGTTTTGTTTGTGGGTTCGGTTCGGCAGTGCGAGATGGAAAAAAAACGTATTACTTTTCCACTTCCAGCCCTCCTCATTTGTCGTTTGCGGGTAAAGTGGCAACGATGGGTAGCGATCCTTTTCCTGTTTTCCATCCGGCCTGGACTGAAGCGTTCGATGAATGCAAATTCATCGACGATGTTACGGATCAATGGATTTTAATAACTCCGCGCGCACACACACATCTCGTGCACAAAGGGAAAGAGAAATAGGATGGATTCGGAGAAAATAGTAAGGTTTTTTTTATTATTTTGCACCAGCCACCCAATTCTAACCTGTTGCTTGCGCCCGTCCACCTGTTGCGCGATGGTGGATGGGGGAGATGTTTAAAAACGAAAAACTTGCCCACGAGCACAGAACAGGAAAGCACATAATGGACCTGGATGGCGTTGGTGGAACGCATTGTGCTCTCACGGTCCGTGCCGTGAATATATGAAATATTTTAACTCCCACTGATTCGTATTGGATTACTGGAATTCGGCATTGTGTTGTGGTTTGTAGCTTTTTTAACTTTTCACCATTCGAAACGATTGTAACGAGCAGTTAACAAAACGGTTCATGTGGCAAGAAGCTTGAATGATCAATCTAGCATAAATTTTCCCCCAACCCCATTTATTCTTTGTACACCTAGGCACGAACAAGAAGCTACACGCAACTAATGTTTAGTGGTGTAGCAGCATGAGCGCTAGCTGGCCCGATTTCGAGCAGATTTCGAGCAGTTTTGGCAACGCAGAGCAGGTCGTAGCGGAAGGCGTTTTGTTTTGATTCAAGCACACGCGTGGCGCGTCATGTAGCGGCGGTTGTGTTGTGATGATTTCGTTAATGTATCGAAACCGCAAAATGTTGAAATGGGTAGGATGCTATCCTCAGTGTGGGTATGATGTTTAGTTTAGCCAGATTCAATTGAGCCCCTCACCGCCCGTGCCGCAGAGAGGATATAATAAGCACAAACTCAAGTAATGATTGAAAAGGGCTCATTGCGCCATTCCGGGCTGATGCTACGCCGTGTGGAGACGCGAAATAGGGTTATCTCCAGTCAGCGGTATCGTATGGCTTCACGAACAGCATCACCAACTGGCGATCCTAATACACGTCATCCGGCGTGCGCCCACAACGCGACCTTAAGGGACGAAAATAACACATTTAAAGAGAGAGATACATGTTTGACTCCTTAGCGACTCATCGTGCGGCAAACAGGCGTTTGTACTCTCCAACGTATCCTCGAAAAGGATCGATGAGCGTAAGCTGAGTGGTGCTCGTGTCGATTTGTTCGTGAATTCCTTCCAAGAACAAATCGGTTTCAGGCGTTCTGGGTTTAGCGGGCTTAATAGCATAAACATTTATCCGCTCCTCGATGGAGAGGTTCATAATCAATACCATGATTGTGTTTCCAAATGGGCGTAGAATTGATGGCCGCTCTAGAAAACGGGTGAATTTTCCATACAACGCCTGCAGTAAACCGACACACAAACATAGTGAGATATAATTTTCAAATATAAAACAGCTTGCCAAATGCATTTACTTCGCATTTACATGGAAACTGGAAACATGGAACATGGCATTTAAGAAACACTCCATTCGGTGCCTTTGATCGCTTGCTGTTCGGCTGTTTCAAAAAGGAGAGAAAATGAAAAAAGAAGACATTTATGTTGTATCTCCTATCCTCTGGTTGTTATTGATTTGTTGGTTACGTTACAGAAAACAAAGTTGACGAACTTCTACAGGGTTTCAGGTCAGACAATTCAGTATAGCATTAATAATTAAATAAATCTAATTAGATACAGATTTGAAACGAGACCCTTGCACTAGGACTCGAAAAAAAGGAACAATGAAACGTGGCAAAACACACACACAAATTGTTAATTGCTTTGAAACTTTTCCTCTTGTGTGGTCGGCTGATGCGAGTACGTCACTCTCGATGACGTTAATACGAAGTGAATGACTCAGTTCAATCGGATGTGAACTGAAGTTTATTCGTTGATCTTTGAACGTTCGGCCACCATTGTGTTACGGCTCATTTTTCAGTTTATAAAACCACATCGTTTAGCACAAGAAAGAGTAATTGCACGGTAAGATAGCCTCATGATTAATTACATGCAATTTGTCGCATCCTTGGGATTTGATCGAAATGACAAAAGTTGCTATCCTTTTATACATCCTTTCTACGTCTACCGAGAAGCATGATTGCCCTTTATGCATTAATCCGCAATAAAGAGGTTTTTCATGTTTCTCTCTAGTCGACTACAATCATCGAACTGTAGGCGGCTGAATGTAACCGTAAACAACAACACAAAATACGCGTAGTATATTGGGAGGACTAGAATGACTCAAAAGGCGGAGCTTACAGAAGCACCCAACAAAAAAAAGGAGCAAAGAAAACGGAAATAAAAGTGTTTGGAACAACCGCACGCGATAGTGCCACTTGCCAGTCGTTGCGAATGAACGGCCACGTGCTGGTGCGGGGACCAGCGAAATGCGAACGCTGATTGGTCGAACGGGCTGGAGCTTTGCTGACGTGCTGTGACTTCGGAAAGTGACCACGTTTTTTTGTTTTTTTGTTTTTTTTTGTTTAGGTAAAGCATTACCATTCGGATAACTATTTCTCCATTGATTTAGCATTGCATTTGAAATCGATTTAAACATTATATTAATTTAGTATACGAATTAGAACACAATATCGACACATCTGACGAATACGCCTAAATGTATGCTTTGTGTAAAGTTTAACGAATGAACATTTTAATTTTACGTTTCGTACAAATTTTAAAACAAACAGTCTGTTGGTTTATTTTTTAACTTTATCATTAAAAAAAGTCTATCATATATCTATTATTCTCTGACATTTGATTATAAACTTGGGCAAACCTGTTGCCTGAAATGTAGATATTCATTATTAGTACATCAAAAGGATTACAGATTTGTACTACAATTTGTCCTAAGATTTTATCACAGCATTAAACAACAGGATAAAGGATCATATTTTACTGTAATTCACTGTTTTACTGTAATATTTCGTTGGAACCTTCTTCCATCAGTTTTTAGTAACTCCGGAAAGCGCAAAACTTCTCAGCCCGTGGCTTCACCTTGAGCAGTAGCGTGCAAGGTCAGCCTTTGTAACGTGCATTTATATAAGTGTGGTCGAATGTGACTGCAAAGCTGCATCGTGCATCTGCCGTCCAGTGCAACAAACATACCGTTACGCAACGTGACTTTGAAACGGTTTGCCACGAGTCCTAACACAACAGGGTAGGACAATGAAGAGGAAAAGTTGTTAGAACTACGGTTCGCTAGGGTGAATGTGCTCTAGGTGATGCTTGGCACGGGGAAGCAGTTTGTTTGCAAGAAAGTCCAATGAAAGTGTTTTACAATTTTTCTCCCGTTTAAATTGTAATTCTGGGAGATGGCGAACGGCTACAAACAACTTGTTTACATTCAGCACTCTAACAGAAAGCTGAAAATGTTTAAAGCGCGCGACACCCAGCGGGCTGCAAACATCGAACCGTAATTGATGGCTCACCGGAGGGCACGTGACGGAAATAGGCCAACATTGCTCACGATTCACCCGAATTTCGCCACACGAACGCGTTTGCGTGTACACACGCCAAGTCCATGGTAAAAGTTGTTCGATTTTGTTCTAAAGGTCGCCCTATGCTTATCTTTCGCAGAGTTTTCGGTTTCACAACCGGAAGCAGCAGCATCACGTCGGAGCCAATCAACTAACCAAGCACCATGGTTACCCATTGGACGTTGATAATGTTGGTGGCGTTAGCCATTTCGGGTCCGTACAGTGCATTGGCCCGTCCGACGGAACCGGAAACACCGTCCGAGATCTATGGCGAGCTGGCGGAGGAGTTCCAGCGGCTGCACAACCAGGAGATCCGCTTCTTGCAGTATTTGTCGGTGCAGGCTGAACGGCAGCAGCGCGAAGAAGCCTATCTGCAAGCGCAACGAGACCAGCAGCAGCTCGCACTGGAAACTCGCAACTCGCTGCTGGACGAACCAGGCTCGCTGTTGGATGATATTCCGCAGGAGTACGGCCGACCGGAGGAAGCAGGTGCCGGTCGCAATGTGAACGGATTTGGCCACGAGATCTCTACCCAGACCGAACCGGTGCAGAAGGAAATTCCACGCCAGAAGAGCAAAAATGACAAGAAAAACAATCACTGTAAGTAATCCAACATTCTTAGATATTTATACATCCGAATTTGCGAGCGAATACCAAACACATAACCATAATCCATTGGAAATACATTCCACATGCATCACGAATGCTTAACTGATTTATAAAGGTATTAACTGTTTTCCTTGCCTGTCGTTTCAGATATGTCCCTGTGCCACTTTAAACTTTGCAACATGGGACGCAAGCGTAACCAACGATTTCCGCAATTGTAAGTATTGTTTAGAAACTAAATGAGTTACATATGCTTCCATTCCATGGTTTTGTGCACAAGCCTGACGAGGGAATTTTTACAGTTTTTGTTACCATCCAGCTCACTTTTAATAACAGCATTTTTTACTCCGTTTTGTTTTCGTTTTAGCTGGAACTAAATGCCAACAATACAGGAACACAAGGACAGTCAATATTCATCGAATGTAATAAATACACCACTAATTTCAACCCAAGAAGTCATCGATCGAATATAGTAGTATATTTGGGCAGGAATCCAGCGTCAGAGCAGTTATGGAGTGTATTTAAAAATTCTACTCAAAATCATCTCCCAGCACCGTACCACAATGGGATGGGAAATGAAGGCAACACTCGCATTCATTTGCCCACGTAACTGGCAAGCAAATCTGGTGGTAAAAGAAACTAAGCTACAATTACTACTTATAATCCTAACACGAACATGCAGCATAAAAAGCAACTTGAGCAACAGCAACGTGGTAGGAGTTTTAGACGATGAACCGGTTCGAATTATCGAGAAGGCAACTCTTAATCCACCCGTTGAATGAAAACTAACAAAAAGGTTATACGTACGATCACCATCACCAAAACCCTTTTGCAAAAGAGAAAAAACAAATTAACATTACTTAAATGAAACATAGACATTACAAAAAAACACACACATATACACGAACAAAGAGAGAAAGACATAAAAAATTATTTATGAAAACTTAAATTATTGATTGACATACTTATTGAAATGTTACTTAAATTTATCCTATCGTGCTACGGTAATTCGTGACGGAAGGTTCATGTGGCAGGGCATCTGTTTTAGGGTCTATGACGGCTAGGAGGACACGACCCGGACACGAATGTATTAGGTGATACCGGAAGGAAAGGGGTTCATCTGCTTCTCACGCAGAAGACCATGCACCGTGCTGGTGTGTGTTTCCGTGTGGGAAATGGATGAACGGAGGAACTAGTATTCAGAATGCTCCTTTTTTTACATGTTTATCCGCATGCATTTTCTATTTTCCATCATCAAGGATCTGTTCATCTTTAGTTGATAGTTTAGCACTAATTAGCACAAATCAAAATTGTCTCGGCAAATGGTATAAATGAGACTCAGCCGCCGAGATCTTGCCCATTGGTGCTGAGAACGAAGGTTTAAATTATGCAATTTATTTCTCCGGTTCACCGTGTACGAAACCAAAACGGAAAATCAAACGATTCGTATTATTAGCTTTAATTTATCATACTATTCTGTTTAATGAAATCTTATGTATGTAAAATAACCATTCATTATGCGCTAAGTGCTAAGAAATTGTACCGATCGACAAAAAACTTAAAGACTTTGAAAAGAAAAAAACACAACCGTATGCTAAAACGAACATGAATGCTTAATTTTGTATCGAATTGAAACGAGAAAAGAAAACGTTCCGAAAGTGTCCGATAGCAGCGAGTGTCGAGTAAAGAGAGTCAAGGGACTGTTAGCGGAAATGGTACCGTTATTTGTAATCCTTCCAAGCAGAGCAGCACTTGTCTCCCCCATCCCATGCTAGTATGATACACTATACATTTTAAATGTCTGTAGAATGTCCTAGTAGTGTCATTTGACTATTGTAATACATTATACTACATACAAAGATAGCAGACTTATTTACAGAAGAGAGTAAAAGGAAGCGGAAACCACATTATGAACGACGAGAAAGTATAATCATTAACAAATAACACAATCTTCATGCTATTTATTAATCCCATACTATCGGCTAATGTAATATTTAAAAAGAAAAAGAAAAAAGAAACTGAAATGAAACTATGAGATAAATGCTATATGCGCGTGTATATATGTAGTGGTAGTTGTACTGATTATTGCTGACTATTGCCACTTGCCACCCCGAACATGCTAGTTGCAGCTGCTGTGGCTTACCTGCGGGTCAATCGTTGTAATCTTCCATTTGCGATGAAGAAAATTGTTGGAAAATATAAACGAAAACTTCATCCAGACTCACCCAGTTTCGTAGACTGAACAGAAAAGATTATATTTATTGCGCTACAGGCGTCGAGTTCACATTTCCGTGTCACTAGTTTGGTTACCACGCTTTGTCCTTAACGTAGCAGTTATTAGCTACGTGCTATTTAAGCTCAAACACAAATCATATTTCACTGTCGGTGTTTGCAGGGGTCCTACTCATACTCACGTACACACATCTCATTTGCCCGCTATGCTTCACTTTGTTTCCCGCGCTTTGGTTGCTCAACGTTGTAGGCGGTGGTTTTTTTCTCCCTTTTCACTTGATCTATCCTAATTCATAATCTCCTCGACACATCCGGAAGGTCCGGCGGCAAATACGTTAAAATTGACTCAACCACACGTGATGATGTATTGCCAGAAGTATTTAAATATTGCAAACATCGCTTCGCCTTCACTAACGCTATTACTGCCTTGGATCGGGTGTAAAGAATGTAAGAACAAACATAGAAAAAACGCAGGGAAAAATACACACATACACTTGAACATTCTTACGCGCTGCGTCGCGCGTTGCTGGTCCGAATCCGTTGTGAGATCTGAATTTAACTATGCATGGGGAGAAGGATGGCGCCGTGCAGGTGACGCAAACAATACTAAAAACATAAAATTTACCTAACTATCGGTTAATTGCACTGCAGCAGTATGCGGCTTGGTCCTCTGCGGTACGAACCGAACGCGTGCGCTCACAACACATGCACACACACTTACACATGCGCAGCATACTAAACGGCATTACTGTCGTTGATCAAATCGATCGTACGGGTATGGAAGCGTAGCTTAGTACTACTTTTCACCGGTCCATCGATGAGGAGATCGGTTGCGACACCACACTCCCTGCCCTCCAGTTTGCTCCAGACGGATTTCAGTCTATCTTTCGCTTTTTCGCTCGTTTTCTTCACCACCTTCTTCTTGTCCATCTTCAGTGGTGCACAGCCGCGTTTCTGCGGAACCGGAGCTGTCGAGTTTGCCATCGTCGTGTTAGTAGTTGTTGTCGTCATTGCCGCATCGGGAAATTTGCTGTTGCGAATCAATGAAATAACCGGCATTAAAAAAAAAAAAACGTTAACTTTAAACTGTAGCCTCGATCGCATTACCTTTTAAAATTCTTCGGGAGCATTGGTTTTGGTGCGGCACAGTAGTTAGTCGGATCCTCCGGATGATACCCGTAGTCCTCCCCGCGCAGCCACCGCTCGTAACACTCCGGCTGAAAACGGCGCACGAACGTTTCCATTGAAATTTTTACCATATCCGGCCGGCAGCTGCACACGGATGCACGCTTCCCATACTCGATCCACCGCTCCGTGGCAAAGTTGGTCGATTCTGCACAATTAAATCCATGATTAAAGCCGGCATGGTAGCCGAACGGAAAGGTGATCATAATTTCCCCCGGTTCCTGTGTAATCTTGTTGAACGGTATGCCGTTCGCCTTCAACACCTGCGTACTGATCAGTGTCATCTTGTGGCGAAGAAACGCTTTGCACTCCTGATGATTCGCAGCGAAGAAACGTTCCGCCAGTTTCTCCAGCTTGCGTCCGTGCTCGGGTGGAATGGCGTACCATGTTTTTGGGGCGCCGAAGTGCAGATAGTTTATCGAATACAGATCCATATCCTCCGTGTGCCAGGCAAATGTCGTTTTCCACATACCGAAGTACAGGTAGGCCGTGTTTACACCGGCGATCGATATGTTGTAGTCGGCGTTCACGTAGTCCAGTATAGTTCCGAGACAGTTGATGTTCCACACCTTTACGTCCGGATCAGTTAAGCTGCCTGGTACGTCCGCACCGTATATGGGCGCTACGTATGTAATGTTTTTCCAAAACTTTTTCTCAATATCCGCGTAGTCAAAGTGTTTTGGAGTGGCGTGACGCTCTTCCTTCGTCTTCTCATAAAACTCCTGCACCGTCATAGCTCGTTTCTGGATGTTAATCTGCTGATAAATACCCTGCATGCCGGACACCACCTGCGAGATAGGTGTGCGGATGTTTACGTTGATGTCTTTAATATCGTATCCTTGCTTCCGTGGGACCCATTCCGGAGGCGGGACAACCTATGAAAAAGACACGCAATGTAAACAAAACACTTGCCACTATGTACGCAAAAAAGTCCCTAAAGGAACACGGCATTATAGTCCACCTTCACCAAGCCAGCCTTATGAGCTCCCTTCGACTCCATGTAGTTAATATAGGCAGGGAAATCCTGGAACTCTTCCCAGGTTGGCCGGAAGACCATTATTCTCGGGATACTCATGTTTGCTCCTGTTCCACTTTCTATTGCATCCCGTATGTTGTTTATGTTAATGACGGAGGGCAGAGACTAATGTATCCTTTTAATTCGATACTACGATGGATCAATTGACTCCAACGAGGCAAAAATTAACCGTTTCGCTCCTATCAAACAAAAAGTAAACAATAAACTAGTACTTTAAATAACTTTTTGTTAACTTATCTACACTTTTTGTAATTATAACATTTGTTTTTGCAGCTTAGGGGCATAAACGTCAACAGCATGCAGACGAATTTGACAGCACCCCTTTGTTTTGTTTCATGCTAGTGACGTTTACGGTAAGTCAAATGAAACAAAATGAAACGTTCCGCTAATTATTGAATTTCGATACAGTTTAAAACATGTAGCTCTGTGATAAAATATAACATACAAATTTCATACATATTGTATACAACACTGGAATATATGAATACCCACAGCTTGTCTTACAATTTGTTGAATGCCTATCCGATATTATCCATGGGTCACCCTGTGTCACTGCTGATCTCGAAAAGTACTGTAATATCCGCCCGTGTCCATGCAACCCGCACAACTTTATCAAATTTGAATTCATAAGCCGTTACTTTCCGATCTTTCGTTATGACCATGTTAAATATCTTTTTAAAAAAAATCTTCGGGAAACGTTTGTATCTGCTCATTCCGTATGCTACGATATTTTCAGAGTGTTTGTATTTCTTTACCATGAGCTGAGATAAAGTGAATTTTATTAAACATCCTTGTTCCCTGCATAGTTAAATGAAAGAAAGATATGCAACAATTACTCATCCTACCAAAAGCAGCAGTCAGAGTTCAGTCATGTGCATGCATGTGCAGCCGTCGATTTGCATGTGTCGTTGCTGTACCCACTCGTTCATTGACATCAACCACACGTCAAGTAAAAATTTCATAAACACTTTGTCGAAACGTACGATAATCCGCGGTTCGCGGAGCGTACGATAAACATCATTAACTTTTATTATTATAATCTCATTTTTTTACGACCCTTTGGTGCTACCGAACGTGGGCCACATTCCTTTGGTCGGCAGGCCGCCATTTTCACTTGCGTACACTTGCGTGCGAATACTGGCAACAGATTGATTGAGCAACTCCGTCGGGAGCATCCACTCGTCAGTGGCGCCAACTGTATCATCTGTCCAACCGATTAAGCGCTTCGACGGTTCTTGGATTGATCTTAGATTGATCATGTGCTCACAAAAGCCGTGCCTACCCTTGTGTACCACCACGCTAGACAGAATGGTCAAGGTTTTGAGTTGCGCAAGGTTACGATCCCAAGGGCGACGATCAAGGGCTTAGTGGAAGATAGTCGTTCAACAGAGAACAGTTCTCTGCTATTTGCTTTACGCACAGATGCATAACTATATCACGTGTAGAATAATCAACACCCTTCCGTTCAGATCAAAAAGGGGAGACCATTTTGATTAATTTATCTCACACTAAAGAGATAATTCATCTAGCAGACCGATCATGATCAAGCCTCCCGAACTGGCGATAATTAATGTTCAATACAGAGGATAAGTGTTGTACTTGCGCAACGGTAAAGTATCGTTGAAACGGTCGCGTTGCTCCTTACGATTGATGTTTTATTGAAGTGTGCCTTAAACATTACCCTGCCCGCCTTGTTTGCCTTTGTAAAACGAGTTAAGCATCCGATTTCCTTGGACCAATAAATTTAGCGAGAAAGAATGCGAGAGCGCGAGAGAGAGAGAGAGAGAGAGAGAGTAGTCGAGAGCAACAGCGTTCTAGAACGCGAGCATGTCTCTGCGCCGTCTTTGAACCGAGAATTAAGATCATTTCGGTACCGGCGAACAGCTAAGTAACAACGGCAACGGTTAGTTGCTCAACTCAACTGCTCAACTGCTGCTGCGCGACCCGTGCGCGTTGGAATGCGCGACTAATTATTCGCGTGCTATGTGCGGTTTATCTGGCTTTCCGAACTGCTAATCTCAGTGCGCAAACATCGGAGAAGTTCACAAAGAAAGTTCGTGGTATTCGTGCAAAGTGTGCAAAAAAGTGCTAAAACAAAGGAAAAAAACGACGTCGTCGAACGTGACGCGATAGCACGAAGTGGTGTTGGCATTTTTCGTACGAAAATTGTACGATTCCCTGATGTTCTGCGTCGTCTGCTAAGTGTGTGTCGCAGCGAATCCGATTAACTGTAGTGCAACTCTCCGCGCCACTCGTCATGACAGCGGAAACGTTGAAACCGTTCCTCAATGTACCGAACGCCACCGCGAACGATCTGAAGGCGCACTGCGCGCAAAAGTCCGCCGTAAAGCGGGGTTTACTTGCACTGGGATGCGTTCTTGCTGCGGCGCTCTGCTGTGCGCTCATCGGAGTGCAGGTGGGCTGAAGTGAAGTGAAGAGAATGTTTAACAGATCAAGCATATTAATCAATAAAAATCATATCAACTCAACCGCAACCTTTGTAAATAAAAAAAAACACACATAGCCAGGACTAATGAGTCATACAAAAGACACCATTTCTTTAAGCTTTATCTTCTCACTTTAGAGAGCTCCTACACAGGAATCTAACTCATTTTTAAACATTACGTGGTACAGAATGACAACACCGAGCAGGTGACGGCTTCCACACTATCCAAGGAGGCTATATGCTCGGCGTCTTATTTATCGTTTAAGCCAGATTCATT
>JXXA01006432.1:0-11183 GCA_000956255.1 Anopheles punctulatus
CGAAATCGACAAAAAAGGAAACTCGGCACATGTGGAACCGAAAGGCAAAACCATCCCAATATGAGCGAATATGAAAAAAAAGGAAAACACACCCAATCTCTGGCGCGTGGAAAATGGATATGAGATGTTTTCGTCTTGATTGCACACACACACACACACACACCCACTCATGTTTCAGCTGGACCGGATCCTGGACACGCTGGACAATCCGTGACAAATTTGTTTATGAAAATAGGTTTTCATCCAAACGGAGAACGCTGGGTGGAAAACGGTGAGGAAAGCAATTTGTCATCACCGTATCACACAAAGTGGAACGCATCGGAACGCGTCCTTCCATATATCTGGGTGGCAAATGAAGAACGAGGCGTGCAAAGAATGAAACAAGAATGATGTCCCCAAGGTTTTCCTGTCGGGGGAAAGAATTCCGTGTCACTCCAGCTGCAGACACGGGTGAGATTGAAAATGTGTGACCATTTTTGATCATTTAGGTTTGGCCTTTCGAGAGAGCGAGTCGTCGCAGCATGTGTGACTATCAACACGGTTGTTCCAAAGCACTAAGTCTATGCCATAGGGGAGATTTTTGCGGAAAAAATATCATGCTTCCTCTGGCGTGATAAGATTTTCCCGATGCTCGACCGCTCGCAAGAAATTGAAATCGCTTGAACCCTTTTAAGTGCGACCATCTATCAACAGACAGCGGCGTGGAGAGATGGGTTCGTTTGGCACAAACAGGGGCGTCGGCCCAACCTCGATTGTCACCTCGAGTACTGCAAACGATCTTGAATTACGCTACGCTTTGTTTCCCTTTTCTACTGAACGACCCGTTTCCTGCACAATTCAGAGAGTATTTTTCTTCCTGACGTCTAAGCGCTCACTTTGTGGAATTGACTTTTGTGCAAACATTTCATATGTCGAGGTCGAGGTTGAAAACGCTTCGGGTTTACTCAGTGCTTCATTCCGGCAATAGCGCTTCCCGATTGTCACACGGAAAACTCGCTCTCGCCGAACCAAACCAAGTCAATAATCTAACTCAAGTTTACTCAAAAGTAGTTACAACTAAGCACACATAGTAAGAGATTTCTGAAGAAGAATGATTGAACTAAACGTTCCTATCGCATTGCTGGCGCAAACAAAAGAGCGATCGCTCCGCGTCCCAGAACGTCTTTAAACGATTAAGAAAAGCTTATGGCAGTTTAGTAAGAGAAAATCCTTTTAATGCCACCCCGGACAAAACGGTCCGTAGTCAGCTGTCCCTTTTTTTTATTTGCGCAAAAGTTTCCACCACGCGAAACGGTTTCGCTCTAAACCGACTTTATAGCACAGCGGGCAGCGAAATGGCAGGCGAACAAGCCACACGGTGGAACGCGGCTACTGGCGGTTGTCAAAAAAGTGATGAAAAATGTACCGAGCAGGGACTTCAATTTATTTTGTTTGCTCATTTTTCGTTTGCGAATCGTGCAACCGACACGGTTTTTGGGAAGGTGTATAGAGAGCAGAACAGAAAGAGGAGGAAAAAAAACATCCGCACCCAAGAGGGGCTTATGTCCGTCTGGCGTGAAGTTTTGGTATGAAAAGAACGACCGCTAGGACTAAAAACAGAACCCTTGAAAAAATGTCCCCTTTGAAGAGGGACACGGTTTTCCGAACGCTGCAAACGATCCGAAAGGATGCTCCAGCGCGTGGTGACTCGCCGATGCCGACTTGCTTACTCCCGCTCATCAACCAGTGTTTGTACTTGTGTGTAGACATTCAGACAAGAATTCTCAAGAAAACACAAACGCAGTATGGTCAGTAAACAATTTTCACATTTCGGACTAAAGTCCGTGTTTTCGAATAACCGGCAAATAAACACTGCTCATCTTACCAAAGCGGAGTCGCAGGCGTCGAGAGTGCCATCTCCAAAAAATCATGTGTCAAGGTGTTTTTCTCAACTTCATTCAAGTGTTGAGTCCCGTGCGTGTGATTGGCGTTAGTTTCTCGCAATGCCCGTCGGTTTTCGAACAAACAATAAACCTACACGCACAGACGAACACTGATAACACAACAGTTCATGAGGAGGAGAGAAAAAAAAGGAAATGAACTGTATAATTTATTTAGTGACATTTACCAACTTCATCGACCGCAGAAACCATCAGGTCCAGTGGCATCCAGGGGTGGAGAGATTTTTCGGAACATCTTACTCACCATAGACGCACGGGCTTCCTGGGTGCCATTTCCTCCGAATATATTACCGTTATTTATTGCGATGCTGACCGCATTTTCTCGTAGCCGAGAAAAGGGAAGCCACATCGAAAACGGCCCGGTTGTCAGGATGATGTTGATCATCGGTATCGTCGTGAGCACCCCGAAAGCATCGAATAAACCGTGCGCGTTTGTAACCGATGTGTTCTCCCACTTTTTCAACTTTCCTTCGAAGGAAGGAATGCGTCTCACGGTAACTGAAAAATTTCCATATCGGTGCTTCCCGATCCTACTGTTCCCAATTCATATTTGACCCTGTATATGGTGTCGATAAGGGTAAACTTCATAGAAAACCATCGCACTCTCTTAATAATTTGAAGGTACTGCTTATGTTGAATTTAGCGAACATTGTTTTACCAACCAATTCTAAGAACTTTTTCAGTTATATGACAACGAGATCAAAAGCATTTCCCGTTTTTGTTTTTGATAGAAACTAACTGTAATCGTTAAATACCACAAGCAAAACATCATAGGGTTTTTTTTGTACTGCTGCTTTTTAATGTACAGAGGTTGTTAAAATAACCAGAGCACATTAATTAAGAATAAAGTGACAAATTTGCCACGTTCACTGCAAAATGTAGCATAAGGACATTTTGATATCATGCAAATTGATGTCGAAATGCAATGGAAAAACTCATTCAAATCAATATTTCTTGTACATATGCATTCAAATTAAAATATATTCCAAGCTACAAATAGTTTTATGTGGAGTTTATGAGTGCTCCTGCTTTTGTCTGAAGCAGATGAAGAATATCTATTTAATGATTTGACGTATTTGGTACCTTAAATAGGAACGATGCTTCAAAATGGTTGTGAGCATATTTCATACAATTATTAAAATTGAACAAAGCAAAACGGTCAGGCCGTCACTATCAAATTAAAAAAAAATTGAACAAAAATAAAAAAAACAATGGAGTTGATCTTTTAACTACGTTGGTTGGCCGCCAGTAAATAGTCCTTGCGTATGTGAAGATAATATTTTCTATAAATGCAACACCGATTCTAAACCCACGATTCTAAACTACAGATAAAACCCTCCTTTTCATCTCATTCTCCTATTTTACGATTCCCTTTGAGATGAGATGTTCTCGTGCTAAACGGATTTGAAATCGGAGCGAACGTTGTCGCATTGAACCCCTATTTAAAATCAGTCGCTGGGAAACGGTATCGTGAAATACCTTTGATTGCTAACTTTTTGTTCAATTTCTTACCCGATTTGTACTCCGTCTTTCCCCGGTACCACACGATCTGGGCGACCGGTTTGGCATTAGACACTACGCAGGTCAGCGTAAGATCCTGTCCCGCCCGTACTTCCACCTTCGCGTTTCGGCTGTATCCCTGGATCTCGATCGAAGATGGCGGAGCTGTGAAGAGAAAGCGACAATGAGCCACGATTAGAAGTATAATCTAAAATAAAAATTATGAGCTTAGAAAGGACTGTATCATCTTCATTAGTAAAAAAACCTTATAAATCGAATATGTTTTGAAAGATACGAGAGAAATGGGACCAATTACTTGATTTGAAGCAGCAAGTAAATATTAATTTGCATCTCCTGCATGTAATTTGCTATCATCAATAATTCCCAAACCAACGAACGTATGCAGGGTTTCGAATAGATCCAAATAGCACTCATTAGACAAATGCGATGGGAATTCCTTTTTTCCGCGTCAAATCCCTTTTATCCCTCCCGAGAAATAAGACATAATAAAAAATATCACCAACACGAGCAAACCGTTCGATCGCACCCCACCCCAATCCATATCTGCACGACACAATCCACACCAGTACTTAAATAATCATTAGAAATCGATTGGAAAATCCTTTATCCCGGGACCATGTTGATCCGCCCACCAATTTCTCATCCGCAGACCGCACCCGGGGCTTTCGAATGGAAAACGGACGGGTTTATCTCATCCTCGCCCTCCCACGACCCACTGTTGCAAGCAAGTTGAGCGTCGCTCACGGAGCAATGTGGGAAAAAAATGCACATGAGCCAAAGAGCTAGAAGGAAAAAACACCTTCTCAGAAAACCTGATCCGCAACCTCCTAACACCGACTTCCTGTGGGTTTCCACCACTGCCTGTCCTCGTCATCACGTGACAATGCTAAATGACGGTGTTACGATGGTACCTGCAACTGTTGGAAAGGAACAGAACGTGTGGTGAAACCAAAACTAAGAGGAAAAAAACACGTGCAAAACTGCGGCCAAAGAAAATCGAATGTATGCCAGAACGAGCTCATGGCAAAACCTTCGCCTTTTTTCCATTCATTTTCACAAATCTATCGCACACGGGAAAGATATGCACACCGGTAGCAATTCCATCCCAACCAAAAGGGATTGCCTGATCCTGGTGAACGAGTGAAAGCAGAAAAAAGGAAACCGGAACGAAAAAAAGAACATGTCAAAGCGAATAACGATTTCACAATTATCTGAAAATTGCTTTCTATCCTTCTAAGGATTTCCTAGTCGCCAGTTTTCAGCGGAGCGAATAAAAAAACACGGATTGAGCGAGTGGAATCCACGGATTCGGAGGGTTTTTTTTCTATCTTTCTCCATTTCTCTGTGCACCATTTTCCATCTCATGCCCCGAAACCAAGCAATACCACGATAAGCGTGCTGCGAACGAAAGTGCAAACGAGTTTCTTGTGAACATTTTCGGTTAAATTCCAGCGCCACCGTCCACCAATCCATCTTTCGCCGCACAGGAAAGAGAGTTGGGAAATGAGACACTTCGGGAATAGAAAAGTATCTCCAAAGCAAACCCTTGCTGCAGATTCCACCTACAGCACCTATCGCATTTGAATAAGAGACTACGGGACTCACTCCAAATGAATATTAAACGGGAAATATTATTAAAATAATCCACGGAATAGATTGGAAACTGCTGCAATCTGGGTGTGTGCAACCGTCTAGAGAGCCTAGAGTTTTTTTAAGCTTTCGCGAAAGGAAGCTGTGAGTTAAGAAGGCATTTCAATTTGCATTTCGGGTTCGAAGTGAGAAGTATACATGCCTTCAAAGCCATGCCACCATGCCTAAGGAATTCTATCCACTCTGAAATACTGGTTGGACCCGTCAGAGCTAGTCATTTAAAAATAAACCAAAGAGATGTATTAAGACTCTAGAATGTAGGAATTGGTGATTTTTTTTACTCAGTTGTTAAGAACGCAAAATTCCATCTTGCAAACCAAACCAAAAACTTAAAGTGTGTCCAACTAGGTATAAACTTAGCCGACCTCATCTGACGCCAAACTCACAAGTGTTCAGTAGCGAAGTGGCGTGGATGGTTAAAATATAACCACCGCACGGCAGCAGAGTACAGCAAAAACAAAAACGAAAAACAAAAACGAAAACAAAAACCAAACACACCCGTACCCGCAACGAAAAAGCCCTGAAAATGGCAGCACTAAAAAGCACTAAGCTCTCGAAAAAGGTCATACACCGGGCGGATGAGATGCGCCCGGGGATGGCATCCGTGCAAAAAAAAAAGGAACATTACCAATCTCACCCTGAGTGTTCCAGCGCGAAAAGGATGTGCGACTTGCATCCCCCTCACGCTCGTCATTCTTTTCGGAGTCATCGAAAGGCAAAAAATCAAATCCAGGCGCAAAGTTGCGCTGCCGGTACTGGGCAAATTCAGCACTACTGCTATGGTGGGCAGGATGGAATGAGGATTTTTCTCAATGTTTTTTTTTTATTTTTTTCATTTCGCCGACACGGTTGCCCGAACCAAACGAAAAAAAATGAAAAACCCACAGAATCACACAGCAGAAATTTTCATGGAAAACTTTACCAGAAAAAAATGAATCTGAATGAAAACGAGATGCTGGAGGAAACGCACAACTGGAGGAAAAAAGCACACTAAAATGTGCTCTCGATGGATGCAAATAAAAAAAAAAACAATCAGAACCACCCACGTCCCACCCCTTTCGTCGAATGTATGATAAATTGAAGCAGGAAAGCGATACAAAATGGATTTGGATTCATTTCTCGTTTCCGATCGCTCCCTGGTGGAGTTAATTTTTTTCTCAGATTTTATTCTATTTTCCTTTCCTTTCACATAATGTCGCACCATCCGTTCAGTGGCGGTTATGGAAAACGCAGCATCGGCAGTGCTCGGTTAGCAACCCAAACAAACCGAAACGCACGCCAAAACTGATTGGCAAGTGTTGAGCTGTCCGAGAGAATTTTTGATCTCATGCTGCCGGCAGCAGCCATTTTATTTCGAGATCCTTTTCTTTTGAACCGTGTCTTCACGGTGACGTTACGATTCGGTATCCGCTGAAACGAACGTTTTGGCCTGACACTCGTTAAAGATATTGAGTCTGGAATATGTGTGCTTTTTTTTTGCTGTCTGCCTTGCACCCAAGAAAGAGTTTTGCATAAATGAAACAAGTACGAAACGCGGTGGTACCGAAAACTGTCATCAATATTGTCAGATGATCCAATATTTATAGATTTATCACAATGAAAATTGATACGCTATGAAATGTGAAATGACGTCTTCGGGTACGAAAGTTGACGCCCTGCTCGGCGGAGAACCAGTGAAGAAGGCAAGGAACGAGCAGCAAGCTGAAAGATTTCGCAGCTGATTCACGATCCATACACCGGGGGTTGGTGAAATATATAAATAACCAAAATATGTAAAACTGTTTCTTCCTACTGCTGGCTTCATTTAATAATAAGTATCCCATTTTTCATCCGTGCTCAGGACGACCGCCGATTTGCATATTAGCCTTCTTCGACAGGATTTGAAAACGCTAGCGAATCTTATCAAACTTTCACACAGCTTAGCGAAGGTTTGATAATGAATGAAATATGTTCCACCTGGCCGCAGCCAAAATTTAAGCTCCTACAGCATAGCAGTATACAAACAGTATTAATTTATGCTTTGTAACCGGATTTTTTTTCTGAACAGTCGATTCCTCGTGCATTGCGAAACGTTCACCGTGGCGGTAAGGCGCCGAAAATTTCAGGTTTCAAACGTCTTTTGTTTTGTTTCACCGTGGGATTTATAATCAATGCAGCCGATTAATTTTATTCATTTCGTTGTCCCTGTCTTGCGTATGGGTGTTGCAGAAGTAAGCGATGGAGATGTGAACTGTGGGCTTCATTAAAACTTTTTTTTTACTTACACACACACGCGCGCGTTCATTCATGTGAACGCAATGATTGCTATCCTTGACCGTAAAACCGGTTCGGCAGCAGATTCATTCATAAAAACGAATAAGCCCAAAGCAGTGCGTTTGCAACGAATTCAAACAGGATGTGCAAACGGAGGTAAGCGTGGCTGCCTTGCGAAAAGGGTCAGTTTCCGCTGGGATCAGTACGAAGCTGGTTTTGGCAGCCCTCACAATCACTCCCTAGAAAGTATCGCCAAATTCGGGCGTAATTAATTCTTCAATGAATTCGTCCCACGGAAAAACGGCGAGCAGAGTAGCTTACAACAGAGCTTCATACCAAATGGTTCTTCAACACATTTTTGTTTTCTGTAGCAATCGCTTCGCCATTTACCATCATCGGCAGGACGTTACTGTTGACTTTCTTGTTTAACGCATCATTTGCTTATCTTTCACTCGCGCTGCTCCACTTAAATGAATCGCGTGTCGATACGGTGCAGCTGTACCGAACGATATAGACGCTATATGGAGGTGTTACCCTCGTGTGCCGGAAATTCGATACTAATTCGATTCCGAGTCGGTAATGTCGGTAATCAAATTTACCGACCGGGTTGCACAAGCGCCCCGCGGGGAAACCGGGCCTCGAATGACTTAGTTGAACCGTAAGGGCATGCATGCATGCATGTACCGATGCACGGTCCTGGTGGAATCAAATCAAACTACTATTGCACAACGGGATTAGCAATGGAAATTGAGCGTTCGCCGGGCCCATTTGCTGATCAATTTCAATTAGCTCTTACTGCAGCAGAATTCAATTTCAAACACCATACATTTCTTACCGCAATTGTCGAGGAGCAGATAAAGTGACGGAACTTTCCATCGCGAAGAGATACACATTATAAGGTTTCGTTGTTTGATATATGATCATACAATTTGTGGATGGAAAAGTACTGAACATTACATTAAATAACAAGCAAATTTAATAAATTCTACTAAAAAAATTGTAACAAATCTAACGGATCGTAAGAGATCATCTGCGAATATCTGATATTTTACTATATCAAAACCAAGTGTCTCCCATTTATAATCGAAGCATTAATACACAAGTATTTAATCCTTTTGATATGATGTTTTTGCAGTCAGTTATCACACGCAGTTTTTTTTAATGCAATTAATTCGATTTTTAAACTGCTTTCAAATGCAAACACCAATTCAGAATGCCTAAAAACATGGAAAATCCGTTAAACATCTAACTATCATACTAGAACCGTTCGAAAAGATAGTTTGCTTATGTAAACTTATATCAGCTCCCAGTTACATTCAGAATTTTCCGATTAAAGTTTGAAGAATAGTTTTACACATTTTGCAACTAAAGCTAACGTGGATTGAACACGTTCTCTATCTTTTGATCCACTTCCGGGAAGAAACCTCATTCAAGCCGAGACTCTATCCGGCACGCTAATCACATCCTCTCTGGTGCCTACGGCCTCAAGGTTGATACGAGCCGAGCACTAAAAATAACCAGCACTTTGCACTAATCAGTGAGCGAATGTACGCATATTTTTTGGATTAACAAAGCGCGTTCCAGTGAAAATCTTCCAGCCGACCGGCGCTCATTGATGCGTCCCAACGCCAGGATCTGCTGCTCCGGACATCCGGACTGAGGTTTCCCAGTCGTGGATAAACTTGAGCGTGGATGCTTCCACATAGTTCGCTAATATCAACATCCCGACCCGAAGGCGACTAGCCGTACACGAGTTGACATGAAATATTCATGAATTAAAATTTTTCCAATTTCATTCCTGGGTGAACGGTCGCACCGCAGACTGGACGGGAAGCGCACAGGATGAGGGTGGCGTACACTGTGTTCGAAACTATTTGTCGGCGGGTCGAAATTTATCTGCCTGCCTGTCCAGCGCCGTGCTAGTGTGAGCTGAGCCATCGGATTGGGAAGGATATCGGGCATAGATCGCTATCGGAAAACGGCCCCAGTGTGTATCGTTGGCACCCGGGTTGACACCGACGGCTACGCCGCCAGCAGTACGATGCACATTTTTAATTTAGATTGTAATCAATACACACGCGCACCCGCGCACGCACACTTGCACATACAAATGAGCTCCAGGACCGGGGGTTCCCCCTCAATGCTCAATCACACAGAGGTAGGATATGCAAAACACCACTCACGCCACGTTCCATCTTTTTCCCGCAATAATGCCCAAACTTATATTTAGCTACTGCGGCGGCACTAAGCACTACTTTTTCTTCCTCCTCCGTTATTAGTTGAACGGCCTACGATAACAACCCGGCTTATCGGTGCGTTTGCGAGGGTCAAAAAATGGCGCACGACAAACATGCAAAAATAGTTCCCCGCAACTAACGAGCCAATGGAACGCGCCGGGAAAATATCTGCTCGCGCTAGAAACAAGCGGACGGATGAAATTTAAAGCACCGGCCAAATGCAAATGTCGGCAGAAAATTTCGAACGGCACGCCTCAATGCGCGTACACAGCGCCGGAAAAATCTATGCATGATGGGCGCACCGAGCTACTACTATATGCAAAACACGTCTGTCGATGCTCCAGCAGCAGAATCAGCAGCAACAGCAGCATGTGTGAAATGAAATGATGAGGATACTGATCATACTGACGCTTCGGAAGTGATGAGAAGTGCTCACTCCCCGGATCGAACTAGGTTTCGTACTTGCTGTTGTCTTTTTTGCTGCTTTGTTTCTATTTTTTATTTTGCATGATTGGTAACGAGTTCTTTTATGCATACACAAAGCGGTACTGCGGAGTTCGAGTTTTAGTCGAATTCGATTGAATAAGGATGCAGTTCTGGTCGAGTGAGCAGGCACCACCCAGACACACGCACACCCAAAATCGAACCGTGGGGCGAATGGTTTCACTCCTGTGTCTCCAATTATTTCCACAACCACACGCACGCACACACACACACTGGCCTTTGAAAATGCATCCCGAACTTCTCTTGCAATTGCAATTTCAAAACGGAAAATCGGTTCGTAATGGATTTTGCGATGCGGTGAGAGCAGTGAGTGCTATGCCATCCTGCGCAACTCTATCTATGCTACGCGTGTGTGTCTACCGGTGTATGCATACATGTGCAGCTGGGCTCCATCCATGCAGACAGGGCCAAAATCACTGGACCACTGCAAATCCCACTGCGAACGCAACAAACCCGTTATCGCTTGTTAGGCATAGTTTTAATTATTTAACTGTAGTCGGCGCGTTCGATTGGCCTATTATTTAACCGGTGGATCAGGGAGGCTAATCGACGCTTGGGTGCAGGTGTAACAGTGACTGGGAAGAGCAAAGGTTCAGTACAAGCTAAAATGAGATCAATAAGTAGGAATTTTTTATCAGAAACTGTCAGTGCCATGCTTTTGTCGTTCTCAATGAACGAAAAGAGTGCTGTTGAGTGAGAGCTACCCGTAACAGTGAAAAAAACGCTATTCATATAAAACCATATCCACAAAACTCCCACATACCATCCTCTACACAACAGAATTATGCGAAAACAACACTACACAACACATTCATGAATAAATCATTTCGCACGAAAAAGTATTTTTCCGTTGCAGCGTGCAAAAATCACCTGTAGCATATGTTCAAAACACTCACTGACACATGATCCCACTAGCAAAGAAAAAAAAACCCTCTCCTAAACTCGATCTAAACACCGCACGAGGGCAGAGAGCAAAATTCTTATCAAAAATGCAAAATCGATTCGATCGCACCGAATCACAGCCAGATCGACGGGCCGGGCACGTGATTCTCGACTTTAATCATATTAAAATTAGAAA
>JXXA01006436.1:0-41350 GCA_000956255.1 Anopheles punctulatus
CCCAAAAATATTCATATTTTTTCACAATTTGTGCGCATATTGGAAGGTTGTCTTCGATAACTCACGCAACCACCAGACATCATCCTTCTCTGGGCCAGTTTCGCATTCAAATATGTTTGATTGCACAAGTGTAAACGTGGGATGCAAAAGTGCACCATGTAATTTCTAGGCAAATTTACTCAAGTGCCACCACCGTCCATTAAAAGGATTCATAAAAGTTCAGCCCAAGAGCCGATCCGGCTTTGAAGAGTAGTAATGGGAAATCTATGTTTTCCTTGCCTGTGCATACTCCGGCAGTGGTAGTTTCAGCATATGGAGTGTAACCTGCAACTCGGAACATGAATGTACATCGAATACTTCAGTCCGCTCTCTCCAACCCCTTTGCATGCATTAAGTTGTGCTGCCTGTGCTCGTTTTTGTCTTCTTTTTTCCATCATGACTATTTACGCACCGCTGTTTACGCAAACTGAGTGTCCACCAGTTCAAGCACTGTCCCCCTGGGGAGGTTCAAGAGGTATCGAGTTCGCCGGTTTGTACTCTTGGTCAAGGTTGTCTCAAGGTAGGACTGCTACGGTTTGACCTCTACCGGCTCCTTCCCCGTGCTTTTCGTCCCACCTCACCCGCACTAGTGCTTGTATGCACAGTTTATAACTATATTGAGTAGAACTAGTTTGCTGCCGATTATGCACTCGCTCTACGGTGGAAGGAAGAGTGGAGTTTGAGTGTTATCACAGCATCATCAACATCGAAACTGGTTGCTCTCTGGACGGACGGGGGGAAAGGAAATAAGGCTGCCCAAAATCCCTTGCGTAACCGGTTCACCTGCGTTCGTCAGCAGATCACCTTTTACCATTCGTGGCCCTATTCGTCCACCCGTTGGCTGGACTAATTAATGCATTCGATCGAGCAACTGGACGGACGTGTCCATCGCCTAGGGAAGGGGGTTGTTAATTGCCTTCGCTACATAATGGCTGCTGCATGCACACGCATATGCCTTTCAAGATCAAAAACGCACGAGAAGAGTTAACAAGAATGAAAATGAATTCTCCATATACAACAAATCGCTTCTGTTCACACGTCGCGAAGGAGCAAACGACGCACGCAAACACACGCCGTGCAGACACAAAGCCGATCGGATTAGGTGCGTTAACAAGTTAATCAAATGTTTGCACAAAGTTGTGCCACCGAACAAGTCACTTATCCGCGGAGAGACTGAAGGCCCGCTCGTGGTTGCGGTTATTGATTGGCCTGCACTGTGAAGCACATAAATTAGTGTACGCTACCACTTAAATGATTTTTTTATGAGTAAATTTTTAAGCACCGCGCGGCACTTGGGTTCGGGACGTGATTTGCCTATGCTAATAACTACTCCATGGGAAGGTAATCAGATCATTTTATTGAATATTAATGCTTAGTTAAATGATGCAATAACGCTGCAGAAGAAAAACTGCCGTTTTTTCTGCACCTAAAAAGGCGTTTATTAACGTTAAGCATTCTTTTAGATTTTATTCGTAATGCTGGAACATTCGATAAGGATTCAATGACGTAATTATTTATTTCTTACAGCGTTTACTATTACAATAGAAAATCACACGTAGTGTAGAAAAAAAACAAATTATTTGATAATGATCCCATTCTTAGGAAAAAAAATGAATCCTAGAATAGAACACTAAAATTAAATTTAAAAAATATGAATCTAGTTTTATATTCGCCAATGATTCTTAGAAAATGGAAAAAATAGAACACTAAAAATAGAACACTAAAATTAAAAAAAGAAAATAATCCATTTTAATATTCCCCAAAGAGTTCCCATTTGAATCCTACTTAAAGTATAAAAAGTATCTGTACAGAGATTCCGAACGTTCCGCTTCCAGCACGCAAGCCTTCCACAAGTGTGGGACGACAAACATACTGGGACAAAGTTTGGCCCACTCCCATCCCATGTTCACACCTCGTCCGATTTCCATTTCGGTACAGACAAAATTACTCATTACAAACGCATTACCATAACTTCAGACTTTGGTGCGTGCCCGCTTCCGAAAGGGGTAAAATTGAGCATCGAACTTCGGCCCGGGTTTTTCCCCGGGTGCCCACCCCTGGTACCCCACCCCTGGTGACCGGGACTGCACACCAGGGCTTGCCGACCTTCACCGCAACGTGCAGAGCGTTAACCCTGGGTGCCGGTTTTGCCCGTCACTCTTCTGCATGCTAATTCTCCACTTTTCTCCCGCGACGAGCGATTAAAATGACGAACGGCTTGACCTGATTTACGGTCTGCTCCGGTGCAAAGTCGACCGTGTATGCTTGTCGGTTGCCTGCGACAATGTCGACACGGCACGGGCTTCAACCGTCTCAGGTGCAGTTACCAGCGGCATAAGGCGGTGGGAGACTGTGCAAACTATGATTTATGACGGTGCATTTAATCAACTTGGCGAAAGGAATCGTCCAACTCCAGCGATCGGTTCGAGGGACGTGGTCGCTCTGAAAGAACAAGGCGTAATAGGCGATGGGAATGGTACGAACTTTCTTGATCGAAACGTAACCCGCACACCAGCACGTTAACGCACCTGTCATCCACCGGCAGCCTGACTGAGGGGGCAACAATTTACATTGGCAAACAGAGTATCTACTAACTTTACCACAAACAAACCAAACCAGCAGCAGCACGTGGAAAACAATCCTACAACATGCTCGCCTCTGCGTGGATCATCATACCTTTCGCTTTCCGTTCCTGGAAAAAACTGTCGGGTAATACTTCAATTCTAGCATGGATCTTTTTCGGAGAAAATGTAATCACATTTCTTCGAACTGTTTGCCGTACGTCCCGATACGGTTGAATCGTAAACTTCAGACAAACCCCGTCTTCGATCGAGAATGCAACACGCTAAGGGTGGCCCAATAAAGAAGGCCCAAGAAAGATCAAAACGAAAGTTACGAGCACGGAGTGTGGCGAGCTGGGTGTAATTATTATCAATAATTTTACACCACATAACAGGTAGATGTGGTACAGCTGGTGGTAGATGGAGGAAAGGTGAGCAAATTTCAAACAACTCGTCCGATAATTACAACGGCTGGATTAAATTGATATAACCGTAGCATTCCGTATTACAACGTCGCACGTAACCACGATGTTGCGGCTTCAACTCCATCTTTCCAGGTTTAATTTCTATCTCCTACCTGCCGGGCCTTCTTACTGCTTCTAGAAGAGCAATTTACTGTACTTAATTGATTTAACATCTACCTGTCGACCATATTTCCGGGAACTGCTTTGAAGAAGATGCAAAGCCGAAGAGTCTACTCCTGACCATGTACACTTGCTTTATCAACGGTACAGCGCCATGTAAAGCCCATAGCCCAAAGTACCGTCAACGGTATTAGCATCCTCGCTAGCCAATTCGCCGAGTGCGAAACAAACACAAAATGGTTCGAGTTTTGCGAAATTACTTTAGCTTTGCTGCTTTGCACCACGTAATCATTCTCCGTCGCCCATTTGCCAACCTGTAGCTGTGAAGCATAAAGGGTAGCTAAAAGCGAGTTGCATAAACGGAAATGAAACGATCTGCTTCGGTCCGCCGCGCCGCCTCCAAAACTCTTCTTTGATGGATGCAATAGCCGGTTGGGGTGCATCAGCCCAGCAAAGGTCCTGGGGCAAGATTTGTAATTAATATTTCTTCGTCCTTGCGTCTCGACGCAACAGGTACGGCAAATGGCATCGTGCGACCGTGGCCAACTGGAACGGGTGCGTCTTTCTCGTTAACAATCAATATGCAATTTATGCTTCGGTTCCGTGCATCAGTTTAAGTCGTTTCATAGCAGGGGCAAACGATCATCGACCCATCGATGTCCTTGGATTCCAGCTAGAAAGTAGCGTTGCACGTGTGGAGAGGTAATACATAAATTTCATTTAGATACTAAGAAAATCTTAGCTGAAGAAAAGTTACCAAAATGCTGAGGTTTTTATCAACAGTAGCAAATTTGAATTTGTGAATAATTTTTTTTTAAATATCACATATCTTTCTTACACACGTCATGAATCGATTGTTTTAATATGAATTCACTATAGTTATATAGAATAAGGATTATAAATCACCAAACACAGAAACAGCACCAGAACACCATACGGCCCCATGAATGGACAACCGATAGCTCATTGTTGTACAGAATCGCTTACACGGCTGGCACTAAGCGAGCAGACGTGTTTTGTTCGAATAATTGGGTGCCATGGTCATTAAAAAATGCGGTACCAATTTATTTTCCGATGCCTGCTGAATGACACAACCACGCCATTCAAACGCCCAAACAAGAGCGTACGATCATCTCGCCGTTCACCTTTAATTGGCCCCACCGGAGCAGGGGTTCTGTGCGGCGGAGCAGGCGTTCTATTTTTTTTTTTTTTACACGCCACACCACACGTCTATTGACCTCAATGGACCTATGGGAATGCGGTGCTGCATCACAAATTTGTATGCGCTCCGTTCTAGCATACCATCGGACGCTGACTGACAGCGCGGTAGTAGAAAATTCCGCGACACAATCCGAGTTTGACTTTTCACGCCACAGCGTAAGCCACGTTTCCGCTTAACCGGCCGCTTGCCCACCGGTAAATCTTCCACGCGCGAATGCGTTTGAAGTTTGTGTATCCCGGGCAACGGCATGTAACGCCACGTCGGTGAGCGGATTTTAATCAACGCATGAATGCGATCCGTCGGCCGGCCGTCCGTCTGAATGATGGCAATGCTCTCGCTTTATTTGATCATCCAGATGGTCATTCTCTCGAATCAAACGCAACGTTGGAATAGGTACGAATCAAGCGAAAATTTGTAAAACAATATGAAAAGGACCTCGAACATTGCAATATTGAATTATTGTTATGAATAATATTAATCAGACTTCAAGCCAACCATTGGTCAAGTCCGGTATTTGCTGATCCGTTCGTCCGTTCATCAGTAAAGATTTTTAACCTGATTTAAACCTGACATAAAAACAAGTGAATTAAATTTCTATGGATGCAACTGAAATCGTCACATCGGTACAGCATGATCCTACGACATTAAACATGTCGCTGCGCACGATACAAACAAAAGTGAGTGTTTACCGAGGAAACTGTGCGTCAAACAGATAATCCCAAGGCCACAAAGGCTGACCGTACACCAAACGCTAGCCACCAGTGGAACCCCATTCGGAAGAAATCGATTGCAAGCTGATACCCCCGTCCTACCCAAAGAGGGAACACGGAGCTGTTCTGTTCAACTATCGCAAACGGCCCGTGCAATAATGTTTACCATCCGTCGGTAGTTATCATCTCGGCAAAACTATCAACCCGCTCTGCCCTGCTACGAGGACGTGCTCCGTTTGCCGTCCTGTGTCGTCTTGCGTCTCCCTAGATCAAAACGTTAACGTTTACATTTTTCCCCAGTTTGCCATTTCTTTTCTCACACCGATTAAATTCAAACAAACTACGCTACTCATCCATTATTTATGTGCCGCACGAGTGGTGTCGGTCAACATAAGGCAACCCTCCGTCCGATGCTGGACGTTGCGCCTCGCTTTAGCTTCACCGGAACGATAGCAGGTTGATTAAATACTTCCACGAGTACGAGCCGGACCCCGGTGGCGGCCCTTTGCATGGATTTGCATCCTTTGCATTTATTTGCAGCCTTCCCGAACTGCCACGCCAAGTATGCTCAGGTATCAGCGGACTTTCTTTTTTTCCTACATCCCGCTTCGTAGTACCCGATCCGTCCGATCCATCTTGATACGATAATTTCATTTCCTTCTATATAATGTGTAATCGAGTCGTGTGTAAGAGAGTCGTTACCGATTGCCGTTTGGAGCTTCTAGATTGCGAAATAAAATACCTGTTGCAGTGAGCAAATGGTTGGCTCGATGGATACAAAACGAGCCATGGCTTCTACTCTGTTCAACAGTTTTTCGGTTGTCTGAATTGTCTCTGGTACGTGAACCGATAAGAACGTGCATATTGTTCGAATTTTGAGCACATAAAGAGATAAAGATTCTATCATTATAACGACCAGCCTGGTTGACAGGGGGTGCTTACACAAAAGATATCTCCTTTAATGGATCAAGCTTTCATTTGCCAACCTATTCCAAAGCGATCACTATATCTAGACCTTTTTAATTCTAAAGTGAATTTTGATGGTTTAATATATAAAAACGTCCACGGATTTGGTAAACAAAATGTCCAACTAAACTCGTGATACTTATCGAGCAGCAAAGTTTGCATACATTTCCCCCCCCCCCCCCGCACCACCCCCCAGATGTGCTACAACCACGCCGCTGTAGTACGCGTGTCATCGTATTCCATCTGCGCAAGTGTAGGTCGTTGGTAACACATGAAGCTATACTCGGTTCTTCCACGAACCGATCACAAGCACGGGTTGCCTTTTACATGCTCCCCGGACGATATCTCGATATTCTACGTCCATGTCCACCGGCGGAGGAACAAAGCAAATAAAAAAACAAAAAAAAAACTTTACAGCTTATGGCCACAAAACCCAAAGAACGACAGAGAGCCCGGAATCTGATCAAACAGCGCACGAACAGTCGACGGCGAGTGTAGAACAGTACGGTACGATGTTTTATGCAATGTTTGTCCGACGAGTAAACGGGCAAAAGCTGTCACACTTCACGGGGGAACCTCATATTTGGTGGCGAGCATTTTTGCTGCACTTTTCAGCAGAGTCGCGATGCGTATGTGTGAGGCTAAAAGTCGCATTTAGGTCAGGTTGGGAGCAGAGCGAAGCGTTTTTTTCCCCCACGCCATGAATATGCACAACGTGCGTTAGCAGCTATCAGTTAGTGCCACTCCATTAGCGTACAGCTCAAACAGAAAGGTTGCCTCAGTTGAGTATCGCTGTGCTCCGATATTGGATCGTTTGCTGATGGTGTTGTTTAGACACGATGTTGATGATGTCGAGTGCGAAGCGAACCGAAAGCGACCATGTCAGGCGAGCTTTAACAATCCTGCCAAAAGACTGACCAAGCGTTGACACGGTACAACGGTGGGAAATTAACTGCCGTACAAACGGCTTTCTAGCAACAATAAGCCAAATGCCGAGAATGGTTATTGAGAGCGCGAGACGATTGCACTGTTTGCTCTAATCGTAGGATCATAAATAAAGTAATCAAATTGTAGGTGAATTCGCGTCTTGAACGCTCAGCATCATGATTTACATGCCACTGCTTCGACGGTTCGGACTGGTACTTTTAGCGCCCATAAATGGTAAACCCTTCCCTCGTCACAGTCGTCGCGTTCTTCTGATCAGCTCCAAGCTCGCGTTGGAAAGGTTGCGATTTATCGACAAACGGCAGTACACGACCGCAATCAGCTAAACGCGGGTCCGATGTGTACGCTGCACAGCATGAATGATAAACTTTGGCGACGTCCTTCGAGAGCGGGGCAACACTGCAATGGCAACGAAACGAATTGGGCACAAGGAAACGAACAATGCTAATGACGGCAGTCAGCCATCGACAGCCATCGACAGCCATCGACAGCAAGAGTGCGTTAAGGGCATGCGATTATCGGTTAGTGATTCAATTTATCGTTATGATTCGTCGCTTAGGCACTGGATTCGTTTTATTGGGTTTTTTTCTGACCCTTTCAAATGAAGGCTAACTTTCATAGGGTGTGATTGCGAAAAAAAAAGCTAACTCCAAGCAATTCGCACACCAACCGCTTAATAAACCAATAATCCCAGATTATAGTCCCACTAACAGAGTGAATCCTTCTGTAATCCCTCCGTACACGACGACCGAACCCCGGAGAACGGGAGATTATGCTAAAACTAATTGGCTGCTATTCGCTTTTTTTTCACTGAAACATGTTCCCCCGGACGTTGCGGTGATCGGGGTTCCAAGAATCTTTAAATGCCTCGCCGCATAGGCTGCTACCTGGAGCGAAGATCTGCGGTGGGGTTTGGTTTTTTTTTATTGCTTGTGCAATAAGCGAATTTTATGTAGCAGAACCCGAATCATAAACCCGAACTGCCCGAGGATCTTTTCCGAGTTCGCGTACCGTTTGGGCGGACCGCGAGCGACGTTTGCCTACTTGGCATAACAAACACCCGTCGCCACACTTACGTCGGGCGCGCATGCGCTCATTAGAGTCGGTTAGACGAAAATTTAAATTTCAAATTCCATCCATCCAACCAGCGTCCGGTGAGGTGATCTTTGAGCACTCGTGCTATTTCCGTAGTCTAAACCAGCCATGGTGGTAGGGCTCGGTTAAAGAGCTCTGCCAGCGATAGAAATTGGCAAAGGATAATCCAATCATTTATTACCACCATTGATATCGTCCCAGATCGGTCAACATTGCCTTCTTCCAACATTCCGAAACGTGTTTCGTAATGCGTCGTTTGAATCAGGTTCACTTTCCTCCACCGGCCCAGAGCACTACTTATTGCTCCAGTTTTATCTTTATCACCGGAACCGGAGCAACATCGGCAAGCAAAAAAAAAAAACATCGTCTTGTTCCGACCTACATCCCACAAGCACATCGACTGTCACCTTCAAACTGGTACTGGCCGTTTCGTCTCTTCTAGCTCGTTATCAACCGGGCAAAGGCAACGGTAGCGATGCCGGCAAGTGGTCACACTCTCGCTGATCTAAAAACACAAGACCTTTCGTGACCTGTGTCATGACGATCGCCACCGAAGCGTGATCGGCGGTGGATCACGGGCACGGTACGGACAGGAACGGCAGGTTTATTTACGTTTATTGATAATTTCCTTTCTCCCGAGCGGCTGCACGTACTGGGACCGGTAGAGCTCGCGTCCAGCGTACGATTTCCAGTGTCACCCAGGGCCGGCGGACCATCGTCACCCCCGGCTCGAATTAAGAAGCTCACGAATGAAACGTGCCGCCTTGTCTTAGGCAAGTTCAAGCAATGGGTTTTTTTGTTCTCGCATCGCTGCATAGGGACGCGTGTCTAGCGCTCGATTAGTGTCCACGGCAGACACACAAACACACGCGGTCAGCAATAGTGTTCACTCCTTTTCAATTGCATGACCACGCTGAACCCTACCGCACTGGCAATAGCGAGCTAGGATCGGAGAGAAAAATTGGCTGGAATTTGCACTAGACGCGTGCACAGGGTGATCTCTTCGTTCATAATCCAGAAGGTAAACGTTCGCATTAAACTTGCATCACTGGGTAGGTTATTGAGCATTCCGCACGAATAAATGATAAGTAAAGAATATTCATAAGTAAAGCATAATCACTGTATGCTCTCTGCCTGTTATTCAATCTTTTTCACCCAGAAACTATCCGATACTGACAGCTATGGAGGGAACAAACAATGCGGGATGTGTTTTATACCAAGCGTTTGATGTTTCGATATTTCTCTGAACTTGAAACATCAAACCTTTAAAGCAAGCAACACGTCGTCGAAAAATGGCACAACACAGCTTATTGCTTATTCACAGCTTATTCTATGCATTGCAATAAAAAACACCATCAGCACAACGGGAGCATTTCATTACGCTAATTAGCCGCAGAAACTTGAATAGGACTGTGGTCTGGCGGCTACCTGTTTGAAGCACAAAGAAAGGCCAAAGGTTGAAGCAACCCGAACAACGAAAAAGCTTTTGATTTTGGCACTGCGTTTACAGCAGCATTCGTGTAAAATAAAAACTCTTTTAATGGCGTTTTTTTATGATTGTTATATAAATGAATCTATCATACTATCACACACGGTCAGTGCCAGCGTTGAGAAAGAAGATTAAACGATCATCTGTTTGAGTGATGCGATAACAATCAAAATGTCAAACGGAACGCCTGAAACGATGCACTTTATCCTCAACCTGTGCAAAGGTTAATGTGTCAATAAATTTTCCGCTCGCGTACTGCGAAAACACGCATAATGATTAACTGATGATAGCAAGCAAGCAAGAATTAGCAGCTCATTACCAGCGATTACTCCATCTGCTCTTCACCGCGGGTCTGACTATCAGTGCAGTTGCACTTGGTCTATTTATAGCAACCACCATAATCGAACAATTATAGCACTTATGGATCGAAACGTTGATCGGATGCATCGATGAAACATCCGACACGACGGAACGAATGTCATCATACTCGGTTCGTGATGATGGCACTCATGGTGCCGTATAGTTCATAAGATTGTATTAACAATCGTCGGTTTTCATCACGGGCCGGGGATAACAATTGCGGCGCGGTGACAATAACAGACCTGACGTAAGCCCCATGTAAAGGTGTCGCAAAGCAAGGTATGCGCGTTGTGCAAAGTTGTTTTTCCGGCACATTGCACCACATGCGGCAAGCCTGGGGTACCGGTGGATGGGTGCACATTTGTACACATTGTATTCATTTTGTTCCGTTTTAGAGCCCACATTTGCATGGTCGGTTCCGACCGGAAATCAGCCGCCGACGCTGATTCTACTGTGTAGAAGATGAAAGGAAACGAACAAAATTCGGGATGACAAAATAAAGGAAAAGCTCAATACAAGCCAGTTTAATCCACAGGGCGAAGGAAACGGCAAAGACTTGCTAGTCAGGCGTGGAAAAATTTTCCAACCTATTTCCTGAAGAGGGCCCAAAATGGATTTATTGACTTGGGTCACCAATACACGATTGAAGTCTGCCCCCATTGACTTCGCTACTTCCGCTGTCTTTGCATATAAAAAGGGCCCAAATAGTTTCATATTGATTCACATGTCTCTTTGACCAAACATTGATTTTTTTGTCATAGGATTCCCAATTCTTTTGACGTCATCAGCAAACGAGCGCACCGGCCGGGAGAAATCGTGATTGGCTGTGTGTTTATTTTGTTCGCAACCTAACAAAAGACTTCCCTCCCTTATCAGGCGGGATAAACACGACCTCGATGGTTATGTTTGAATACAGTAGCAAAAACTTTCTTAGCATTTCGTTTCGCGCAACATAAAAACTCTATCGCTTCGGACAAATCATTATGATGCGGCGAAAACATAGCAGACTCTGTACCTCCATACACGGGGCTCCTTTTTTTCGTTCTCTATTTTTCCCACTCCGATTTGTAATGCTCTTCGCTTGGATCTTGCAACTACACGTGTCGGCGTTTGGCTTTCGTATTGCTGAAGGAGTGTGTCAGAGAAAAATCCAAACTGTGTCAATATTATCATACAGCATACAATCCGGTATCCGACGCATCGCAGCGGGCGCGACGGGATGAAAGGTAAAAGTTTCACGGCAAACACTTGCAGATATCATCGAGAACATTTCGCTTCTTTTGCAATCGTTTGGAAAACATTAGGTTGATCGAAGCAAGGGAAGGAAGAAAAACGTAAATAAATAGAGAAGCTAAACGATCAACGCTGCGCTGTAAGACAACACCACATCTCGACAAGATCACGAGAGCGTCAAAGGAGTGAAAAAAATATGGCAAGGGATATAAGTGGATCACATAGCATACACACACACACACATCCGTACATAAAAACATGGAACGACTACGTCACACTCTCGAAACAAACTCGGAAACATCACAGTAGGCTGCTTGAGGAGAAGATGAGATTACCCAAGTCGCGAGTTTCGTTGCCCTCATGCTATCTCCTCTTTTTTGTTCTATAAAATATAACACACACGCACGCACACACGCACGCACGCACACACTATTTATGTTGTCGAAAGACGTTGGGTTTTTGTCGTTTTTGGCTTGGGATCAGCACGTGCTACGGGTGCTCCAACAGCCCCGGTGATCTCGAGTTCGTGGTGGCAACGATTTATATGTAGAGCTGTGCGTTGCCGGGGAGTGGTTACGGAAATGGAATTTCACGGATGATTGAACATCAACGACGCTTCTTCCCACGCTTTTTGCTCTCATTTTGCATGGCTTCTCGATTTTCGTGACTCATCCTCATCCTGCCCGGGTGTACTTTTTTTAATTTCAACTCTCTGCGTTGTCTTACGTCCTAAGGATTCTTTTTCTTCTTCCCTTCCCAAATTGCTTATTTTGGATCATTGCTCCTATACCAACAGAGTGGCTTGCTTTGATCGCCCCGGGCACGAAATAGATACACCATATATTCGCAAAAGGGTCGCAAAACTGTTCTATCCACCGCCGACGAAACCCATATCCGCCGACTTTCGTCTCGCAGCTCGTTAACGCTACATCAAAAGAAACCTTTGGGGTTTGTCAACAAACAACGGTAAACAGTGGACGAAAACAAAAACACTCCATACACCGTCAGCTGGCAAACGAAGAAATAACATCCCCGGAAGTCGCACACCACGGTAACCCTTTTTTATGCAACTTGAAGCCGCAAACAATTGCTGCTATTTTGGTGTCTGCGTTTTCCACTACCCACCGGACATAAAGGTATGCCATTTGATAGGGAGAAAGCGACAAGAAGAGAACCGAACATCTTAAAAACATCACTAAGTGAGCCCGGTTAGGCAAATCTTACTCACGTGGCGGAATCACACACTTTAAGATTTGACCAGTTCTTGCAGTTTTTTTTTGCACAGTTTTTTTTCCTTTTGCTCTAACTCTTCCGCGCATGCCAGTTCGATTAACCGCCGATCGAAAATACACTCCGGAGTTCAACCGTTCCACCGTGCCTGGCTCCACGGACCGTGGCAAACCGAAACTCGTTTATTTCACTTGAGCATCTTTTATAATCTGCAGTTGATTTCGATTCCATGGTTCCGTTCCATTTTCCTATACACCGTGTTCGTTTAAAGGGAGCTGTAAACCGTTTCTCAGCAAACACACACACGCACACATCACACACTCAACAACACATCTTCGATGACGACGACGGACAGAAGGTTTTCGAACTTCCACTGAACTGATTCCACTTCTTCCCAAGCCCATGCGAAAGATGTGAACGTAGATTACCGGAACGTTGATCCGGCCGGTTCGTATACTGTCAAGGCCTTCTTTGACCTAGAAATCCCCAGACAACATTGTAATCACTGAGCCACATTTTGAGGGTACACATACACACATACACACAAACAAACGCACGATTTCAAGGGTATTAATGATGATTAATCACACATTCGCTATTTTGACACCATTCTACTGCAAATTTCACACTCTAACGACAATCACAACAAATGCATGACCCCAAGTACTGTCAAACACTAACCTCGCAGAGCACCGAAACGCAACACTGATAATGTTGTTTTAGCCAGCCACAGGCGGCTGCTGCTGTTGCTGCTGTCGATCGAGCACAACGTCGAACGCCGAACAAAAGCCGCTGATTTCAGCGAATCGCAGTTTTATTCAAAAAAATCCCGCGCAAAGCCGAACGCGCACGCCGCTCCGCGAAGTTGCAGGCTCGCGATTTGCAGCGCTCCAGAACGTCAGACGACTCTCTCGTGGAGAGAGATGGAGTGGGCTATGAGTGTGCGAGACTTCTCCCTTCTTCTCGTTTTTCAGCTGAAATTTGCTCGCGTTGGATCAGCCTCTCCGCGGACGCGCTCTCTCGCTCTCTCGTTCTCTATCTCTCATGCGAGTTTGTTTACAACGCGCAACGCATGCAGATATTCAAACTCTCCTCACACACAAACACACACACGCACCCCTTCGATGGTTCTATGAACAATGCCCTTTCCTTTCTTGGTTTCACTTGCAAACTACATGCAACGACTTAGGCACATAGGAAAGAAAAACTCGTTCATTTTCGAGAAACTTACTAAGGCCTCCAAAAAGGGGAAGCGAACTGGTCGTCGGGAAACAGATGCACGTGGCAGACCATAGCAACCAGATGGCACCCGGTTTCAAAACAAAACTCCTGCGAAGGGATCGCTTACCCTCGGTCTTGCATTGGCACAGCACAACAAATAGATCTAACTCCGAGCACTTACTTTGCGTTGACTCTAGCACACTCTGTGTCACTTTCGAGTACGAATAATTGCATTTGCTTGACTTTAATTTCTAGAATCAAGCATAGCGATTGCTAGTTGTCCAATGCTTTCCATCCGGCTCAGACTATCTTCCGTTCGCTACTGCTGGCTTCTGCTGCAATTACAGTGTTCGCTTCCGGCTCCTGGCGTCAGCTGGCCGCCCAGTTACCTTCACCAATTACACTACTAGCCCTCTATTGCTACACATCCCGGTATGCTTGCGTCGGTTGAGCACTACACGCCAAAGGCCGCGTCTACAAAGGGGTAATGGCGGAGGGAAGACAACCACGTGCGAAGTGATCATGTCAGACGATAAATAATACGTATTGACGGATGAGCTTCGTCCCGCCGGTGCTCGCAACAGCAGCACGCCTCATTGAGCAGCCCCAACTGCCGAGCTAAACACCGATTTGTTGCTTTTAAGCACCTTCCACGGCAGCGAATTGTATGTAAATTGACTCATCGGGATGTTGGTGCGGGATTCCGGGGCAGCGTGGGGACGGAAGCATGGCGAAGCCGAAGAAGTGTCCGCACATAAACACGTGGCCCGGTAGGCAAAACCGTGCTTCACTGCAAACGCTTGCGGTACTGGCGTGGCGATGGGGTAATAATTAATTGTGATGCCACTTTACGCTGGAATAAAAATATTCAAATTATGGCTCAAATAAGCATGCCGCCGCCATGTGCCGGCAGGTAGTCGGGCGATCGAACGCACACCAAATCGATCAGCGCGAAAGTAACCGTCACGGTAGCTTACGATTTTATGTAGTTTCCAAACAGGGCAGTGAATTATTCATCGGACGAACCAGCCTGGCAAGCGTGCGGAGATGCTTTGCAAAATCTGGCTACTACTTATTTATACATGCCTAAGGTATTATTCCAGCGAATAGAACCCACAACTTTATAACTACTTCCCGTCTTACCAAAGCGAGCAGATGCGGATTTTATGTGTGAGTAACGCAAAGACGGTCTGAGCGGTGCATGGTAATGGTACCATTCGTCATCTTCAAACAAATGATTAAAACATACTGAATATGAGCAAACTGTGAAGATATGCCTCTGAGCTATTCGGAGTGTTGCTAGATAACCAGAAATTGTACGGACGGTGGATGACTATATCCATTTATGTTATATAATGCCAAGTATTGCAGCTATCTAATTCTTGTGCTATAATTTTTTACTTTTTCGACAAACAAATGTCTTCAGTTCAAAGTTTTTTTTCGAATGTCTTGAATGTATTTGCAAAGGGACATTTGTGTATAAGCTCCGCTTCACGATAAACCACTATTCTTCTAAAAAAAACAAACCTACTCACCCGATAAGATCTTGGCACGTGCTTTCAGACTTGTTTGAGAAAATATCCATTACTGCGACCTTCTCCTATATCTACATATTCTACGGCCAAGGTTGTTGTATTCCATAGCCCACACGGAATATGGAAGTTTTCGATGTAACTGTGTATGGATGACTTCATTCGAAAGTCGTGGAATGTCGTATTTAGGTGTAATATTAAAAACTCACAAAATTAAACAGAACAGTGTACAGGCTAGCTTTAAACTAGATTGTAAAGACTGGATAACAAAACTTGGCATGATTCACATCTCCCAGCAGGTTTTTTTTTATCCAAACGTGCATGAGGTTTGGAATATTCCCAGCAGCCACACACATCAATCACTGTTTGTGGAAGATTACGCTTTTAGCGTTCCCTGTTTTCTCCGCTTACATCTTATCATCCGCTCGCTGATATCACGGTCAACGAAAACTATTAAAAGTGCACTCAGTGTGAAAAATGCATCGCAGCAGTTTCACGCTTCGGTTCTTTTGGATCCGGCCGCTCTGTGCAGGCTCGTCATGTTACATCACCCTACTTCTGAATTGTAACAAAAGATGTGGATCGCCGTCACAACGTGATACAAACAAGCAAAACGCGAGCCAAGAAGCAGAGAGTTTCGCTAGTGACGGTGTGTACCAGCTGGCAGCAGGAAGCGAAGTCTCCTGGAGTCATATGATCCTTTGACGTTGGCAGCTTCCGACCAACGACCGATGGACACACAAGCACGTGACTTCATTGACTCAACCGCCGGTGGGACTCGTTGGCAGAAAATCGATTCCAGCCGGCTATCATGAAGAAGCTGATGGCAATGATGCTCTCGACGATGATGCCGGTGGGTTTTGTGGTCACGGTGCTAGCCTTACAGTCGGGAAGTTCCATTGGCGTCATCGTACGCGCACTTGGCACGCGCTGCTCTCTTCATGATGATTAATTAGCTGTTTCGTTGCTACAGGGACGGTACACGGTCAAGCCTGTCGCCGTCCTGCCAGAGTCACAAGAGGAAGAATAGTGATAAATTCCCTTGATGTCTACATGTGCGTGAGGGCATGTGTGCCCATGTGAGTATGAAACGAAATAATCGAAAGCCCTTTCCACTAGCTGACGTCGTGGTAGGCTTTACCGGGTACTGAGTGAATCTGATTACTGTTGTGTCTACATTCTGCTATATAATAGAAAAAAAGAGAATTACAATACAACGCTTTTGTAATTCTCTTTTTTTGCTATTCATTTGCAGGCTCCGTCTATGAATAAATACTGCAACCATAAGCTTTACTGCACCAAGAAATGAGATTCCTCGAAGATATGGCAGCGCATATTCCATATCTTTCACGTGTAAAAATAACAGAATGGATTAATCTTTGTTTTGGATAATGCATGAAAGTATGAGATATTTTCTACGTTGAGATAATAAACATTTTTTGTTAAGAATGAAATTTTAGTATAAAAAAGACCGTTGGTACTACATCGGTAACAACATCAAGACACAGTTCCAAACATAAAATCATACACGTGTTAGGTTCAGACCTTTCTGTCAGTATTGACACAAACGCTTCTTTCATTCGTTATTTGCCACCGCATCTTATCCCACGTTTGACGCCTTTCTCAACCGACCATTTCTTCCTTTCATCTTTATTACATCTCCTACGACATGAAAACACCTGAAATTTTCGCAAAAAAAACCACCCCTCCCGAGGGTATGCTACGGCACGCAAAAGCACCACAACACCATCCATCACGACTTCAAAATTCAAAGACTCCTCTGTCGTATAATGACTAATACACTCGACCCGAAGCAGTGAGCGCGTCTCGATCTGTGGCGGTGAGTGCGTCTACGAGATTCGATCATATTAAACACTTAACCTTAACGCCACCTAACCCCGTTCGACGACATTTGAGTCATCAATGGAACAATGTCTGGTAAAGCGAATTGGTAGGAGAGAAGGAGGAGAGTAACGGCCTCGGTGACATACATTAACACTTAGCGCCGTGTACCGATTTAAAGTAGCGCCAATGGATGATAATTAATTGGCCGAATGACAGAGTGCTTCCCCACTTTCCCGCACTACCCACGGAAATGCTGTCCGGAGTGATGGTATAGACGACGTTTCCACGTTTGTATTCTCTTCGGATGGAATCATTATCCATTATGATGGCTGATTAAGTGATCGATTACGGGCTGGTCGTATAATAGCAATCGAGTCCAAGCTCAATGGGGATTGTTCTGTATTGTTCATGAAATAATTAAAAATACAAGTAATGAATCAACAATAAAAAGGCTCATAATGTCCACACTGTGAGTTAATTTTACTTATGTTATTCACTGCACCAGGCCATTTTCGGTTTAAGGTGAGTGGAAGTGAATTTAAGGAGTGGAACGGTGAATGGAAGTGGCGTGTCGTGAGTGGTTTTTGGGGTAAAAATAGGTTGCTCATCTTGGCAGTCGTTTCTTTACTCCCTACAGGGGAACCAGGGAACCGGTGCTATTTGGAATTCGATACTGCACTGCGAAGTACGTTTTCACCTTACCTTCTTCGCTCCTTGTCATTGAATTTTTAAATTAAATTATCTTACAGACACCAACCCTACGCCCAGGCAGCTGAGGTCTTTTACCTATTTTTGTTCTCAACACCACTCGTTGGCACTCGTACTTTCTTACTGATTTCCTCCGATTTCTCCTTTTCGACATCGAGGCGAAGGACTAGATGCGGTTGCTGTTGCTCCATGCGAAAGAAAGGAAAGGCATCCTGTGTTGATATTTCGTGATCCAATTCGCGTCTATATTTCGAATGTGTCTTCAGCTTCATGCGAAAAACTTTCTTTCCGAAACGGACCCCGGATTAGCTGCCAGCATTTCTCACCCGTGTCCCATCCCTTCAGACGAATTCGTAGCCTTCTATCTCTGGGGGGGGGGATGAAAACGGGTTTTTCACGGGGTGTATGAATTGCACTGATAAGCGCGGGTAAGCGGCAATACTGGCACGACGCTTCCCTCCCCCACCAACCCCACCACATTCCACGGACGCTGCCAAACGTCGTGGATGCGTGAAAACGTTCCAGAACAACGGGAACAACACTGAAACTTACTCAACCGTTCCCGCGTGGCGAGATTTCATTCGCTCCGCGGATAATACCGTGCACCGGTAGAGCATTAGCGAAATTTCATCCATTGGAATGCTACAAGCTTCATGCCTCGGTGGCAACGGGCGCGTGCTTTCAGCATCGTGTGAAGCATGGGCACCCCGTACCCTTGGCCTTAAAATCTTAAAAAGATGGCCCTTTTATTGTCGCCCGCCACAATCGCGTTTCGTGCGAACTGCGCGATTGGTGCATAAACAAAATTGAGGTGTACATCGTCGAGCAATGGGTTAACTTACTGTTCGGGGAGGAAGTTACGAAACACTAGATACCGAGAAGAACGAGTTCTTAGAAACATTAACTGATTGCCGTTACTCATAGAAAATTTGGGAATCTTTAATACTGAACAGTTGCTAAACATGATAATATTATAAGACAGTAATCATGCAATCAGTGATTTCTGAAGATATTTTTTGGAAACAGCTTTGCATTTATCAATAAAAAAGGTACATCTCACCGTATTAAGACATCAAGGAGTGCAACAGTAAAACAACGCGATAACATATACGATAAAATGTTTTACTGGGATTCGTTCCCGACCATTTGTTCGTCCCTTACTCGAATAAACCTCTGAACACAACCAATTTCACCGATACACGCCATTTATCCGAGATGTACCGAGCAGTTCGAAGGCAACGAACCGCGCTCGGTGCTTCAGGTGGTAACCAGCAAAACCGAAGTGTAAGAAAAATAACCCTCGTTTTTCTGCCCGTTCGTACTAACGTCTTGCGAGTGAAGTGATGGGACGGATCTTGCTTCCGGACAACGAACTGGCTCGTAATTCACTCTTTATTTATCACACCCGATACACTTCTTGTTTGCTTTCATTACTTTTCACCATCTTACTGAAGCCGATCCTCCGTAGGGCCATCAGACAGCGGTAGCATCACTTTCACCTTCGAGCGGTACGCCTGAACGTGATGATTGGCCACCCGATGCGGTATCGATCCGGGTCGAAGTAGGTTCGAGTTTAGCGCCTGTCCGTATGACCGTAGCAGGACGATGTCACTTTCCACCGGTTGCAGGTACTGCTCGAGTTCACCAAGCAACTAGCAGCCAAAATAAAAGAAGCTAATGAAATCAATACGTCCCGCACACACGAAGCGCCCCAGTGGCGACTTACCTCATGCTCACTACAGGTAATAAATCGTAGCACGGCGACGTACTCCGACCAGACCATGTTACGCCAGCGCACGTCGTAGTGTTGTGCTAGCGGCGCCATCAGTACACTTCCGAACCCGGCGTGCCCGTAGCTGGAGCTTTGGAACACATCTAGCGCCAGCTGGTATAGACCGTAGAAGCTTTTCCGCTCTTCGATTTTGGTCGTTTCGAAAGCAAACACAACACTACCACCGGCTGCCAGGGTGCGAAGGGCGCACAGCCTTCGTTCAACTACCACCGAGTGGGTCGGTTCGAGGAACTTAGAATCCGGCCCGAGGAAGGCGGCCAGCAGGTACATCAAACGCTCGGTTGGATTTGCTATCGTCATTCCACACGCTTCTAGTAGCTCTGAGAGTCGTAGCCCTGTGTCGATGATGGCGGACTCGGTAAGCAGCTCGAGCTTCTCGGTGCCCTTTTCCAGTTTGTCCACCATCAGGTAGAGCGGACTGTAAGGCCAGCTGGGCCGAAGCATAGGCGTTTTCCATTCCGTCGCCGTCAATCCTTCCCGGTCGAGAGTGAAATTGACCTGTTGAGTGCACAAGTATATAACAGCAGCAAGCATGGCGCGATTGAAATCCGATCCCAGAGTGGAAAGGAGTTTAGATAAGAAACATTTTACTGACGCTGCTACTTGCCTCATTCCGTACGGCACGCTGCGCCAGTAACTTGAAGTTGAACTTCCAGCGCTGTAAATCCTCGCCGCTTACTGCGAGCTGCGTTGTAACGCTTCCATAGTAACCCGGCACGAAAATGATTTCATCAAACAGCTTCACCAGAGCGGGGTAGAATGCTTCGCTAATCGAGCATGTTAGGGAGAAGGCTAGTTGAAGTGCAAACGTTCTATCCAAACCGTCTCCCAATACGGTGGTTTGATTTTGGCCGCCCTTGCCCGGCCCAAGCAGTGCGAGAACGTCGAGTAGATAACGCTGTTCAATTGTCTGAACAAACCAATTGCCAATCAAAGCGTCAGCATCCTTCTGCTTTTCACCAATTACTCGAGCGCAAACAGCCTCCAAGTAGCGACGGTGGTCGGCACAGCCGAAAATCTCTTCCAACTGCGGCCACTGCTCATTCCGTGTCAGCTGCAGCAGAGCATGAAGCAGAAGAACTGGATAGGATCTCGTCACGATTAGCGTCGGGATGGTTTGGCCGTAGCGCACCTGCACCGCACCCAACGATGGCAGGGAAGCGATACCGTACTGGCTGCGGTCTTCGAAGTGCGTCAGGATAAGCGACGTTGAGCTTGAGTTATTGGGAGTAGCATGTCAATCAGGTTGTTTGGTTTTGATTTAGCGAAACTACTACCTTATCGTTTGAATGATTTCATTAAATCGATTGCTGCGCACGAAGCGGGTGAGATATTTCACCAGAAACGTCTCGTACAACTCTGGCCCGACGATCGATTTGGCTCTTGCTGCATTCCAAAGGCAACCTGCCAGGAGCATCATTTGGGAGAACTTGAAACAAAAAAAAAATAAACAGAAAATCACGATTCGGGAACACAAATTGCACAAACACGTCTATTAATTACCTCGTTAGCACCATTCCGCTCGGCCGCTGTAAACCACTTCGAGAAACAGGCGAACAGTTTTTCGACGAGTTGGCGGTGCAGTGCGTTCGGTGCACCGCCGCCAGGACCTCCAGCGGCTGCAATTTCGCGCTGCAAACCCGGGCCAATTAGGGCTAACAAGGCGACAGCGTGCTGGCGGATGATAAATGGGCCATTCTCATCAAAAATGAGATGCTGATAGTGCCACTCGAGCAGGTAGCACAAGGCGGGCCAAAGTTCGCTGGAAGGAAGAAAAAATAACGACGCGATGAAACGAATAGCTTGGGTGAAGACAAATGGTGCAGATATTTGACTTACTAGATGGCCTCCAGCCATACGTACTGCCAGTGGAAGGAGCAAGGAGTTTGGGGTTTTTAACAAGAACCATAATGCTTTCAAATGTGAAGAGCTATCGGTACCTACTGATAAGTTAAACGATGATCATAGCTTTAAACTTTGTTCCACGTTTAATTAGCTCTTGTGAATTTACGTCGGCAAAACTTCCATTAAAGACGCTGGGTCTGCAAACAAACGCGAAGTATTTCTTGAAGCAATCCCAATTCCAATAGACATTGTATCACTATAAAATAAGCAGCCTTTAATGTTGGTACATCGGTTGGGTCACGCCTTTTAATTGGGTTGGGTAACGAACAAAAAAATGTGTTCAAGCGCAGTTGGTTCAGAAATTGCTAAATTCACCTGCAAATACTCATAGACACCCGTTCGTGACTTTCGTGACCGAAAACAACTCCCTGACCAAGCTGCACCAAGCGTTGTTTGTCGAACATGACACGCTGCTATTTTGATTTCCTTTCCCTGAAAATGAAAAGGTCTATTGAACGTTGGATGCATTATTTATACTAAGCGACAAGTGGTTGGCCCAAAACAGGGACCAACCGGTTAGTAATGACAACAGATATAACTATCACTCTTAACATCGTTCAGTGGCAAACTTTGGCATAAGTGTTCCTCATGGATGTAAAGCAATAAATTCTCGCCCCAAGTTAGGTTACCAAATCGTTAAATACTGAATAAAAGCTCCTTGTAACCTCTGCAATCATAGCCCATCTCCAATCGACAACCTGTTGATTGTTTCAGTGCGTCTCGCACCGTTTCATTCTCTAATTATGTATTGAACTTGAAAAGCATCACAACCGACAGCATTCTGCACCACCATCGAGCAATCACGTAATTGATAAACGTTAAGAGAGCTCCTTCGTATGCGCACCAGCTACATCCAGCAGTGTGATTTATCGACAGTCACGATCGTACGGAAACACGGCTGGGAGGACGGACGGGCGGACAGTCACGGTAGGGAAGAAGTTGTATGTAAATGCATCTGTATCGCTGCGTTTGCACGCCGACAACGTACGAACGACCAAAAACCATATTATTACGAACAAAATGGCAACATCTGAAATCATTCGAATGAGACCGCAACTTTCTAATCAATATTCAATTTAGCGTGCAATCGGTGCCACTTGTGCTACCGTGCCCAATCGCATGACGCTATACGACACGTTTGGTCCTTGACCTTGTTGGCAGAGTTTGCATTTGGTACGCACTAATGATTATTAATTGTTGTGTCACCGTATCGGGTGATTACCTTTACTCTCCTGGCAACGTAGCGATTGCAATCAGACACAATTAGACTTTTGACTTTCGTTTCGACAAAGCTTAATTTATATGTATGTCCATGCCAGCAGCAGCATTTACCTTACACAGGGATGTCCAATAGTAATAAAAAAGTGGTACCACAATATTGAAAAGATATTGGTGAAATTGAAACTGTATTCAAATTCACAGTCGATTGGAATCACTTGACAGCGATACTCGCGCAATTGAATTGTTGGGCCAGCAAAACCGCTGCCAAAAGCGCCTATCTCGCGAAGATGATATACAGATTTGTGTACGAATATTACACCGTATCATGCCGAGACACAAACACACACACACAGACAGATACCAAAGCTTTTCCGATCCGAAATCGCTTATAAAACCAACCGTTGAAAGATGCGATGCGCACATTTTCCGAAGAAACTTCAAAGCCTCGCAGGCAGCCGAAGCACGTGCTGGTTCTTTCGCGCCGGTTGCTTTCGTGCCCGGATGGCAACAGACGGCTATAACCGAAAAACACACGTTCGTTGTACACACGTGCGGTGCGGTGCGGTGCGGTGCGGTGCGGTGTGGTAGCGGAGAATTCAGTACATCCATAGTTTTCCTCCGGGAGACGCACCGCTGACGAAAATGACGAGCCGCCGACGGAGCAACTTCACCCTCCTCGTCCTGACGCTTTGCATTGTGCTTTCGGGTGTAAGTTTGATAAGCACGCCTAGTGTACGCTGTTTGCATACGATTAGTGTTATTTTTTTCTACTTCTTATTCTATCTATCCCCACGTGTTTATCGCTTGTGTGGAATGGGAAGGAGCGTAAAAAAAACTGCTTACATTTCAAGCTTCCTTTTCAACACCCAACGCTTTGCACGCGATACGATTACATTACCTCGGTATCGGTTGCCTTTTCATTCACTTCATGTAAATCACTTCTTTCGAGCAAAAGTTTGGCAAAAAGATACATCCTCCTGTATCCACACAAAATCTGCGTGCGAAGTGTACACAAACATAACAGCGCAGGGAGTGTGTGAACAGAACGGAAGTTTAAAAAGAGATTCTTAAAGCACTACATGGTGGCCTGCCGGCTGAAGGCTGGCAATGATCCGTGACTTTTACACCGACCCGCGAGCAACAGAAAAACGCCAGTTTTTCTTCCGAATTCTGGCTGATTCCGGCAACGGGGGTACTTTTGACGGGGGGTATTCCCCCCGACAGTTCCTGGAAAAGTTTCGCAACAAGCTTTTCGATTTGAGGCATGGTTGATTGGGCGTTTGTTTATGTTCACAACGAGGACCTGAGCCAACGTTACGGCAAAAACCCTCGTTCTATTCTGCTAACGATTAAAAGGGGTTAAAAAAATCAATCGTTGAAACGCCGTGAAAATTATTTAGTATACCTTGTGCCGTGAAAATGGTCTAGCAGTGCATATAGCCACTAGAAGTGCAAATAATTTTCAGTTATTTCGATAATTTAACACACTAGTTCAGTGCACAGATAAGATTGTAAATAGCCTAATGAACTACTGCTTTAATTGTGAAAATGAAACGATTTGTGAATCGAAATCGTCAAATTGTGATTTGAAATGGACAGTGGACGCATTGAAATAATTTCAAACACCGATAAGGTAAATATTGGGACGCGAAATCTCATAGATTACGAGTATCAACGATAAAAAATATTGGAAAGTTGCAAAAACTAGTTTCAGCAACGAATGAATAAAAAAATGTGCAAAAAAAAAGATTTTAATTTATTGTGTAAAAATATAAAACACATAATTTAAAATACCAACCGTGAACGGTTTTACAATCGTAAACCGTCTCGAACAGATTCGTAAATGGCAGTTTCGTTGCCGGATGTGTTATTGTAATCGATTTTTCCAAGAAATGTCTGTCGTCAGGACAATAACGACACCGTCGGTATCATGCTTCGGGCGTAATTGGCCAGTGAACATATTTTCCTGGCAGGCAATATAACCTGTAAACATCATCAGTCATGGTGTGTGCTGAGGTGCATTTAATAGGTTTTATTAAGTCCCTCGGCCACTCGCTCTCAAGTGCCAACTAGCAAGTGCCAATCTCCTCACTGAGTTGAGTTGAACCGGAAAGTTGAAAAGATAAGCACACCACAACAACGTGATGCATTCGGTCAAACTTTGTAAACCCATCCCAAAGCCAATGCTTAAGCTGTACTGTTTGGTTGGAAAGTCGGTAGAAAAACAGTTTTTTTCCTTATATGTGAGGTATGAGCAGAACAACAAAAAAAACACCACCATCTGCCTCGGCTCAGTGCCATTTTAACACCTCACAAAGTGACTTTTTTCGATCGTTCGATCGATTTTGAGCGTGTTATACCAGTTGTGAATGTTCGCTGAACTTCTTTTGAATGGTGTAAAGTTTCAGTTCAACAGCTGCTGGTTTTGTTTTTACATTTTTTGTTTCAATGGTGGGTTCACTAGCTAACTATGGGGTTCGAGAAAGCGAAACAGAATTGAAAACAATTTTACACTAGGATATGAAGCAAGTTCTGTCTCTAGTCCAATTCTCATGTTTCAGAATGTGTCCTTCAATATAAACTTCTCTTTTTACCCCCAGAAAGTATCGGAATTTAAAAACTGCATTTACAGTTTTTTACAGACATTTTCTTCATAGAACTCTGCAACGTGCAACGTAAAGAGTGCAACGAATTATTTCTATTAATATTCCATATTTTTATAAACATTTCCTTTCCCCCCTTCACTCGTGCAGGCGTTCGAAATACCGGATCGTTACAAAAAGCCCGCCAAACTTCTGCATGAAATTTGTGTGCGCGAAACGGGCGCATCGGAGGAGCTGTTGAGACAGTGTCTCGATGGCACAGTGCACGACGATCCGGCGGTTGGATGTTACATACACTGTCTTTTCGACAAGATCGATGTGATCGAAGAGGAAACCGGTCGCATCCAGCTCGATCAGCTGATTTATCTTGTGCCAGACGATGTGAAGGAAGCGGTCGAACACTTGACCCGCGAATGCAGTCATATAGGTAGGGATATGTGTAAATCGGAATCGTCTCTTTTGTGATCGATTATTGTTCTTTATTGTGCAGTCACTCCAGACAAATGCGACACGGCATATCAGACGGTTAAGTGTTACTTCAAGGCACACGACGAGGTGATTAAATTTTGTCACCTTTTGATGCTCGACTGATGCAGGTCATGTAACGCTACGAAAACGATCCCACGTAACGACACGATTGAACCCACACGTTAGCGACAGTGTACAGTTTCAGCTTTTAAATTAATGTAACATTGTATACTTCAATATGTTTTTATTCCAATAAAGAACACACCAGCGCGTACAGGACCCCAATCATCTAACTAAGCTGTTAGCCTTACTATATCACAGTTGATTCACGCTCACACAATTGTGAAAGTATATTGGTTTATAATTAAGATATGTGCAGCACTTTATCGCAAATCTTCACAAATTTCGATTTGTCGGAAAAATGTGTTGTCGTTAATCACACCTCTTATATGACCACCTGCATAAGTTATTGGATTTGCCTCGAAGCGTTTAGCAGTAGAATACAACAAAGTACGGGAAAGCTTAATAAATAAAATTAAGGGATAAGTTAACACTTTAACTTTAATAATCCAAACTGTCGTTTAGCGATCCGTAGAAAATAAACCATTTCTTCGAGCAGAAGCATCATTTCACGTAGTTAGTTTTTATTTCAAACCAAATGTAATAAACATAATCAAACAACTGTATTGTACGAACCATTATGTAGGCACTGATAATTCTACTCACCTGTACAAACCATCGTCCGGCATAAAGTGCATCAATTGGCGAAGGAATCGAAAAGCTTCGATTTGAATTTGAATCATTTTAACCTGCAAAAAACAATGTTTCATTATATTGACCCACTTATCACCCACCAAATGTTCGATCCTGATTACTTACGTCGATATCTTTTCTGCTGAAAATATATCGCTTCACCAGGCTTACAACATGAAAGCGATGCAATAATTGATTGTAGAAATTCTTGCGATAACCACTCAGAATGCGTATCAACTTCACCACCAAATGCTGCGGAAGATGATCACCACGCTCGGTGCTCTCTATTGAACCAAGATAATGCTTCACCAACCCTCCAATTAACGCCTCGTTGGTGGCTATCTTCAACGCCATCTGTTCACTGGTCCGTGCCACCCGGATCAGTATCTTCGTGCAGTTAATCACGGTCGCTCCCTCCGGTTTCATCGCGAACAGAATGTACCGAATACGCTCCAGAATGTTCGTGCGCACCAAACATTCGACGAGATCCGTTTCAGCGAGATGAAAATCGTTCATCGTTTCCCGGTTGTGCACATCGTCCGGATCGTCTGGATCGGGTAGGTTGGCTTTGAAATGGACCTTTCGCGTTTGTGTTAATATTCCTTGGGACGAGGAAGCCGAAAGATTCATGCCACCGAAACTAGCCTGCATTTGTTGCTCGCGCTGACGCTGCTCTTCCTCGTGACTGTGCGTGACATTAAGAGCCAGTTCCGGCTGCACCATACCATACTCTGAATCGAACAGAGTGTCGAGCAATATCTCGTCCGTATCATTGTAAAATAAACTCGCAAGTGCGCGAGACGCGACTTCCACTACTGATGGTGTGTTTTCGTCCAGTGCAAAGCGCAAGAAAAAGAACACTTTGGATACGGGGAGTTCAAGTACACCGTGGTAAAAGCCCTGGTTCATAATGTTCAACATGCCGGCCACGGCCGCGAGTGCCGATATTCGTTGCTGCAAGACATTTGACCGGGCTAGACGGAACAGTTCCTGCAGAGTGTACCCTGGACGTGAGGCATCCTCTCCGTGAAGATACAGTTCACGATCATCCGTCTGCTTTGCGCTGGACTCGGAAGTGTAAGGTTGCAAAATGCCTTTCCAATCAAACCGAGCTTCATAGGATTCACCGGGTTTGAGTTGTTTCACGCTCTGCTCAATCTCCTTCGTCCATTCTAGCTTTTCGGGCTCCAGGACATCGAAATTTATCCACTGATCGGATCCCTTTTCGCTTAGTACTTCCATGCCGGCCGGAACTATATCTTGCTCTGGAAGTAGTCTACTTTCTATCTTTGCAGTTTTCTTGTCTAATGCAGTTTCTTTTGCACCCGGTTTCTTACGAGACTTTAGAAAATCAATCAGTTTTGGATTGAGCGTGCTTAAAAGGTGGTTTTGTTCTTTGTTGATTTCATCAACAGTCATCTGACTCAACTTTCGCATATTTTCATTATGAATTTCAGTGGCATCCCATCCTTCGAGTAGTGTGCTGCCAGTCGGTTCTTCAAACTCAATCTTATCCTGTGGTTCATCAAGCTCCTTTCGCGTGCTCTCTGCCTTCCCTTTAGAAAGCATTTGTGCAAAAATACTTTTCTTCGGTTCGTTTGCTTTCTGATGCGCAGGGTATGTAGTAATGTGCATCGTCTTTGGAAAAGAACCCTCATTCTGAGCAACATTGGGACTATGGAATGAACTATCCGGTCGTCGTTCTACTACCTCTCCAATAATAAAGGTTTCCTCCAATCGTTCTTCTAGATTCGTTTCATCATTGCCGTCTGAATCTTCGGACATTGGTTCGTCCAGTTTCGGAGGTTCCGGCGTGATTACTTGTGCCTGCGCCCGTTGAGCGCGTCGCTTCGCGAACTCCGATTGGCGGGTGATTCGTTCACTGGCCGGCTTTGCAGAACTGTCTTCGTCACGCTGGACACGCACTACCTTAGCAGCGGGTTGAAAATTGACGTCTCGATTCTGCTCCACATAAAACTCTTGCTGCATACGCAGAATCTCCTTTTCACTATCCTTTTTAGACGGCCGTTTTATCATTTTGCTGGATTTTGGGAAAAACGTTGTACCACGAAAGAAAGGGATGTAAACAAACTCAACCGCATGTAAACACGCAAAATGACAGCATAAAATCTTATTCACCCAATGGACAAGATACGCGCGAACAATAAAATCCAGTTGGCAATCATACTGCTCGAAAACGCTTGATTTAGACTTTAGACATGTATTCTGTAGCATAGACAACATTCAATGTAGAATGTTCGGTAAACACGATTTTTGAAGTCTATAGAAACGAAAACGCCTATAGAAACGTCTATAGAAACGTCTCTTCATGAAGAGACTCTAAAAAATCCTTTTTATTGACCTAACCAGTAAGACAAAAATATCGTTATCTTTGAAAAACATAGGCTGGAAATAGTCATCCATTGCATTGCAGAGTAGTATTTCAGTGTTTCATTTGACCTACTGAAAACTGGTACACTTCCCCTATTTATTGTTTGCTCGGAATATTAAAAGATTTCATCGCACTGTACGAGTCGATGAAATATTGTCGATGAAGAAACAAGCGTTCTCGAGCAGCAGGTTTGTCAACGGGGCCCCACAGTGACAGAAAGATATAACGGAAAGAAAACAAAAATGGCTGCCGTCCAATGTTGTTTGTTTTGGTGTAGCGCTTCAAAATACAGCTTATATTAGGTGTTTTATGTGTGATTACGATGTAAATTGTGTGTAATACTGTGCATTAAGTTAGTCAACACACGCCCAACATTTAGTACCGTGCGTGCGATTACGACAGCTACATATTATAATCGGTAGAATTTTTCCGCTCGAAGCAAACATAACCTCACTTTTCGGCTCGTGTGTGTTGCGAAGATTGTTTTGATTGTATTCTGCCAATCTCCGTGCTACGTTTCTCGGATTGTTTGTTTTGATTCGGGTGGAGAAGTTGGTCCCTTGTTCCATCACTACCACTTCTCCAACATAATGGATGATACACAAACATTCTTAGCGAACGTACAGCCAGAAGGATTTGGTGAACGAAAGCATCCTGATGGAGTTAAAATTGAGCTGGATGACAGGATTGTCGGTGGTACAAAAAGTAAAAAGGATCGTATTGGTAGGTTTGGGCATGTGCTAGAATACGATTAAAGACATACTAAAATTATTCTTCCTTTTCTCACTAGGGAATGAATTGAAACTTGTCATGGAACCGCAAAATCCGTCTCCAACAAAGTATTTCGACAACAATGGCATACCATTGCGGAAGGCACTGGAAGAAGGGAACGCTGTGCATCCCGAAACGGATTCGTTTAATGATGAAAAGAAATCGAAAGGAAACAAAATCAACCTCAAGTGCTGCAACTGTGCGAAAATGTTTACTTCCCGCGCCACGTATGAGCTGCATTACCGCACGGCCTACCAGCAAGATCCGGTGTATGTTTGTACCGTGTGTGGCAAGCGAATAAAGCAGTACCGAGCATACCAGTTGCACAGCTACCGACACAAAAACAGTGCCAATCAACGGTTCACCTGCCCCGATTGTTCCAAAACGTTCCATCAAAAGTCCGATCTCACTCGTCACCAAAACACGCATGTGCTCGGCAACAGTTCGGGTTCATCGAAGGATCGTAACCTGAAGACAGTCGATGTACCGTTGCCATTAAGGCACTCTTGCGCGAGATGTGATGCCACGTTCGAAACGCAAACCGAGATGAAGGAACACACCCGAAAGCTGCATCGTACACCAAAGCAGCTAGTTGAGTGTCCGGATTGTGGAAAGTATGTTTTTTAACATAGGCATAGTTCTTTTGCACAGATTCATTAAATCGTAATTTCGTCCGTAGGTCTCTCTCGATAGGCAGCCTGTATTCCCATCGTAAGATACACTCAGAAAGCCCAAAGTTTGCGTGCACTGAATGTGGCCGCGCATTCGTGCAGAAGATCAATCTGATTCAACACCATAAAACGCACCTCAGCGAGCGGCCGTTCCAGTGTGAGCAGTGTGATAAATCGTTCTGCGAGAAGGCGCATTTGCAGCGACATCTAAACTACCACTCACAGGAGCGTCCGTATCGCTGTGAGTTGTGCGGAAAGTGCTACAAAACGGAACGCTGTTTGAAGGTACATTCGGCCGTGCACAACAACGAGCGCCCGTTCGTGTGTCCCGAGTGTAATAAAGGGTTTCTGAGCAGTTCCAAGCTGCGCCAGCACAGCAATATCCACTCCGGGCTGCGTCCGTTCAAGTGCAAATATTGTACGCGCGATTTCACCAACTTTCCGAACTGGCTAAAGCATATCCGTCGCCGGCACAAGGTGGATCATCGCACTGGCGAGAAACTGGATAGTGTGCCAAAGTTTATGACCAAGAAAAAGGTCCCCAGTGGGGATGGTGGTGGTAGTGGCAGAAAAAAGGACACGGGGGACGCGGAGGAAAAAACAAAAAAGCGAACTACGAAACAGCTCGCTTTGCCGGACGTGCTGAAGGACGAGTCACTACCGTACTTCAGCGAAAGCTCCAACATTGATCTCAATCTAGTTTGTAAGGACGATCTGCTGCAGCCGCTGACGGTTGAGATGGAAGACATCTTCCAGTGCCTTCCGTCCGACGAGTCGAAGCTGAGCATTCCGGAACCACTGTGCAGCAGCTCCAATGAGGAAGGGTTGCTGAATGGAAGCTTACTCCCACCGGCGGTGGATTGTGATTTTAGCGTTAAAAATGACTCAATCGATCTCATTAAACATGGTGAGTAAGCAGTGTTGATGCAAGTTGGCATACAAGAAAATTTACATTCTGTTTTTAATTTTTACAGAACTTCCGAGTCATGCACTGGCGGACTGTGTGGACGAAGCACTAGCCGGACCTCTGCTGTACGATGCACAGCTACCCGCTATTTTTCCAGCGATGGTGTCGTTTCGCAACGATGAGCAACAGTTTCGGCTGATAAATCCGCATTGTATACATCTGAGCAGTACCGCAGCCCTACTCGCCGCTGGCAGTTCCAAACTATCGTCGGAAAAAGCTTCCGTGCCGGTTTCAATCAGTGATTGATTCATCCCTTTACTTATCTAATTATCATTTCAATTTGGGATGTTTGCACGCATTCCGTGCATTATTCTGCATTCCGTGATGTAATTTAATCGAACTCAAAACGTGGATTTGACGATTAGCCTATTAGCCGTTCGCAATGTGATTGAAGGCTTCTGTTAGGGATGAACCTGGGAATCTTTAGTGATTTGTTTTATTCATTGACAATTGACACAATAAGGTGTTAGGAGAGAAACACTGAGGAAAATGTGTTTCTACAATATTTAAAGGAGGTTTTAGCATGATATATCTTGCTTTTCTTCACTTGGTTTACCTTCTGCAGGATTATTGGTCATACAGTGTTATTCAGCTAGCTGATTAATTGAAAATCCTTATGAATCACTTACCAATCGATTCCGAGGGTTTGGAAGGCTGATCCGCGTGTGCATGCGAGTGTCGTCTATAACGTTAACAAAACCTTTTTGATACGATATTGTAGGCTAGTGATTAGATAGTGCGAAGCAGGGCAGCACCTCACGTGAATGTAATGGCTTCAGTTCAAGAGGATCGAAAGACGTACAGGCAAAGTGCATTGTTTGAGGTATCGTTTTCTTTCATTCTCCAAAAGCTTAGAAAAGCTGTGTAACAACTTCGGTCAGAAAAGGGAAGCTATATCGATTTTTTATGAATCGAGGGAAACGTATATTTTATAACTTATCTTGCACGATTTACTGATATACAGAAATTATTTTACATACATATTTTACAAAACGACAAATCAATCATTATAAGACATAGGAAAAATGAGAAAAATGTCGAGTCCACCGTGTTAGACACCTGCCAAGAGTGTTACTTAATTACTGGAAAATGGAAAAAAAACTCGACTACTTATCGGATTGACATTGTTAAGGTAACACTTTACTGCCATCTTTTTCGAGGTTTGGTAATGCATTTGAAGCATTCGCTTCCGTCGTCTTCTCTTCGTTGCCAGACGTTTCTTCAAACGCTTGTACTTTGGTGGGTAAATCCTCCGTTACCTCTTCGATGCGTTGACTTTCCAGCCGCAGCAATTCGGCAAGTGGAACCGTTCTGGCAGTGGTTTCGCCTATGTGAATGTTCAAATTTACGGCCGGTAGTGATTGTTGTGGTTGTTGTTGTTGTGCCGGTCCGTCTCCTATAGTTGCAGTGCGTCCGGGAGACCGTAGCGTTGCATTCACGATGTTACCGACCATACGGAAGCTACTTTGTAAGCCGACCGTCACGAATGTGGTGAGCAGTAAATAGGCGAATCCCAGCAAAATCAGTCCGATCATGAACGTTTGGAAGTAACCGGCATCTTTCGTACTCTCCTGAAACGCACCGAGCAACTCTCGGAACGTTGCCTTAAAGTACACCGCTTGAAGCGAGATTGTTGATTCGATAAGCACTTGAAGTGGATCGCAGATAGGTAGTGCCACACCATCATTACTTGTCCTTCCGCCAAAGAAATAATTCCAAGCCTGGTTTATGCCAGAGGGGTGTGGTTTCATCCAGGTTTGCAATGATTTCTTTTGCAATCTTTCATTGCATTCCTGCCAATTTCTGCACACAGTGATGCTTAAAATTAGCAGCAAAAACACTAAAAACGGGTGCATTCGTGTAAAGCGAGCTATTAGTCGGATAGTGTAACATGTGACGAGAAGCAACAGCACCGGAAGCAAGGCATGCAGAATCCTCGCCTCCAACAGCTGCATGAGCAAGTCGTAGAGACGTTCACATCGGCTTTCGCGAGCAATCGACCTCCGCCGGAAGTTCATTGGTTCTGCCAGTATCTGCGAAACTATTGAGTTTATTTCGCGGGCCGTACTTTCCTCATCTAGCAAACGTTCCAGTTGTTGCGAGGTTAGCTTTAGCGATAGCTCCGTTGTGTAGTATTCGTCATCGTTTGGATCCTTTTTTAATTCGTCGCGCGCGAAAAGTGTACTTATCAGCTTGCGATAGAAAACTATTCCCAACCGTTGAGTTTCAGTAATGTTCGCAGTACATGGAACAGGTTGCGATGGGGGACATTCACTTGGCGCCGGTACTTCTTCGCAGGTCGCAGCGTTGTTATTTTTATCTTCAAGACGCTGCCGTTGCTGCTGCTGTCGCCAACGATCTAGCGCTCCGGGCTTTACCCAGTTCGAATCATGCTTTTGTTTTTGGCCATTTACAAATCCCAATAAGACGCACGAAATCACGCTTAAAACTAGAACGACGCGACAAGAAAACGCGAACATTTTGTTAAAATTCCAAGCGAAAGCGATTAGCGCTGTTCCACGGTTCGGAAAAAAACGCGGTTGTTGCCAAATGCGCAGAAATGTAAACAAACCGAACCTTTTGAAATGTAATCAACGTCGGGTTGAAGAGTTGAAATTGAATTGGTGTTGTGTCTTAAACTCATGTTACGCATAACTCAATCAAGTAGTTTTTGCAGCGGCAAATTCATTTCAAACTGGCTTTAATTTTTACGGATAAAACCCGTTTTAACAGTAGTGTGAGTGTGATCGATGCATAAGATGAAGTGAGATAACCAATTTAATTTCCGACAACAGATGTTGGGTCAATTTCGGAGTGCGAAAGCGGTTTCACGCGCTTTGTTTTCAAAATTGTTTAAAACATTTTGTAAATGTGTAAAACATTTTGTAAACAAATAAAGTTTTGATATTTGCATACAACTTTAAAAAATAACATTTATTCTTTAACTAACGATGAGTTACATTGCTGAGTAATTTTAAAGCTAGCAACTTTGAATAATATTTCATACATTGAAACAGCGAATATTTAATGCATTGAAAGCGACCAAGGATGTCATAAAATAATACATCGACAGGTATAGTGGCCGCTAAAAAAGGAATCATCAAATTTAAATAACATAAGTTAAGATACGTGTAAGATAATAATGAGTTTCTTTCATTTCGTTATGTAATTTTCATACAAAATGCGTGATTTGCTCTTTATTTATTTTTTGCATCATTGGTTTATAATTTCCATTCAGTTTTGACGATTGCTACAATTTCACAGACTTCACAATATAATAGTGTTAACTTATGACTAATGACTCAAGTTGCACTGCTTTCCGATTTATATTTCACTGCTAAGCATAAACGACAAATGTTTTTTTTTCAATTCACTTAGAAACACAATTATTAGATTCACTTTTTTATTTTTAAAATAATAATGAATGGTGGGTTATTCTTCCTTTAAAAAGGTTTACCTCATTTCATAACCAATGAACTAATCAACAAAACGAAACGCAAAACAAACATTTACACCGTTCATAGCCTATGGCGTCCAACGCTACATCACTATCACTGTATCGCGAAACGGATGTAGAATCATAATTTAAAAAATATATATATGATGACGATGACACAGGGAATGCTAACGTTACACTGAATGCTGGGGAGTTATTCTTCGCACCGAATTGGGGAATCCATGTTCCCGATTTTCCACTACTACGAGTAAGCGATGAAACGTCGATAAGGTCACTTAAGTACACAAGCACTTGCGTATACTAATGCTCCTTCCGGGGAACTCCGGGTAGCTGGCTAGCTCGTTTCGAAGAATGGCACGAACCGGGGAAGGGCGTGGAGCGCGTGTGCCAGAACAAGAAGCTGCCAAAATTGTCTCATACCGATGCCGGAAGCCGATGAGAATTTAGTTTTATCTGGAAAAGGACAATGAAAAAAGTGAACCATGAGTGATGCTATTCAAACTCGTCTTCTATGACAGCATTTACTACTCCAGGAAAGTCGGCGCAAGAAGGTGTCCCAATGGCATTAGCTCTGACCTAATTTAGTGTGTGATTTTAACCTCGCATGAAAAGTCTGCAGCATGCTGAGAGCGTGATAAAAGGAGGAACCCCATAATACGTAAAACACCAACCCTGATCGAAACCATTTGCCGCACCGTGGACCGGGAGAAAACAAACTATGGAACCACGTTCGCAGCCCTTGACAACGGAATGACACCGTCACCGACTTGTAATGGGTTTGTGGATCGAAGCAAACCATGAGTTGCGGTCAGAACGAGACACGCGAGAGATCTTGTTCAATATCACCGTGTGGTTTGCATAGAGTTCTTCAAGACGGTTTCAGCTCGTTTCCCTACCACCGTAGAATTGCCATATGGAGTTGTAAAACTTTAGTGACATTGCGTTTCGGTGGGGTGATAAGAACGTTTAGCGTGCTATTAGCATGATATCATAATACGCAATGCGATGAAATGGCACCCTCCAAACTTTGCCCTTCTGGTTTAGAGATATTATCTGCATGTCAATATCAAGCAACGACTCACACGAAGATGGTACATTTGTTTGTAGTTTAGTAAAACAATCTTGAAGGTTGGAAATTATCTTATCACAGTAACAAAAATATACATCTAAAAAAGAAAGAAATGTTTTAAGGATGACTGTATTAAAAAAGTTAGCCTATTTTGAAATAGGAATAAGAAAAATTGATTATGTTTCAAACGTCAATCTTTTAGATTCTAGTTTTAAAAAAAAAGTAAAACCCAAAATATTGAAATGCAAAAATAACCTGCTCGTTAATAACATGAACGGAATATGCGTAATTTGCATGTGTAGCATATTTAACTTTTAAAAAACTAAACTCTTGGAAAGATCTCTAGCAGAATAATGATAGGAAAATATGTAAGATCCTGTGTATCCTCAGATGTATCCAGTATCCTCTGGTGCAATCAAACATTGCAAGCGTCTGGCTAATGCTTACTGACGGTGAAGGTTACGATCGGTGAAGTGTTACGATCGCAACCCGTCAAACCGTACGCCGCAATCTGACAGTCGAGCGAGCCGAGCATACCGACTCACCGGTTGGCCGTACCTTTAGCCATACCAATATTTACCAGACCAAGTGACAAACGCGTCTGCACTTTCTTCCCTGACGCCCTCGATTATCTACATCTTCGCTTTGAAGCGATCGCGATCGTCACATGATCTATTTCCAGCGCCAGTGGCTGCGTGTTTGTGATTGTTTACCCTGGTGCCGTGAAGCCGAGCGGGAAACACGTCCTCCAATAAACACGGAGGTGTTAAGCGTTACATTGGATTTGGAAGCCTCCAACAAGTCCGTCGGCAGTTCACAAATCTACTCTGATCGCAAAGCCGACCCCGGCTCAATCTCTGCTGATGGAAAATAATGATTAACGTCTTGTTGGGAATGTATTCCGCAAACGCACACCCGCGCCCGTCGGTAGTGCATTTTTCAACGCCATACTTTTCGATAGCTGACGAAAGATTGCCCGCCGTGGAGGCACGGGAACGAAATGATTAAAATATTTCCTTGCTCCCGATCGGTGGCGGCTCGTGTTGGGGGATTCACGACGGATTTTTCACAACCGACGACCTAATTCACACTCTCCCACCTCCCCGAGTACACCGAGAACCTTGTAGAACACAGCCGAACGTTATGACACGGAACGGAACGGAATGTAGTTTGTATGATGAATTTTCGCGCCGGAACACTCCAACACTGTTCCAACCTTTCCTCCCCACTGCCAGGCCAGCATCGGCTTGTTTTATCAGCCACAAAATGGTGCGTTAAGAAAATCAATCATAAATTAAACGACCGACTGGTTCGGTTTGGCTTGCATGTTCGACTTCATCCACCGGTCGCTCCTTGCCGTCCTCGCCTGTACGATTGTTTTGGTTTGTGGCGTCGTAAAAACGGATCTATTTCCTGCGCCGCGGCCACGGAATATTCGGACATAGAATATGTCCCTATTGGCATGTTACGATTCGGGCGTGGTAAACAATACCGGCACGTCGACTTTTTTGTTTTGGCATCGTTAAACTTTTGTCATGATTCACGCGCGCACAGTGGGAAAGCTGCCACAGTTCCAGCGGCACGTTCTGGGTACGTTCGTAATTTACAAATAATTTTACCATTTTCCCGGGATGTTTGTTCGGGCACGTTATTAGGCTACCGTGCAGCAAACGGATTGAATGCACACGCGCGCACCTCACTCGTACCGGAAGAGTGTGGGTTTTTATGCACGTAAATATTTACTCCATAACCGCGAATCGTATGGTGCGATCGGGTTTATTGGTACTTTAATAATACGAACAATCTCGGCGCACATATTTTGCATGATGCTTGCCCCGCTTTAGTGACCTCCTCTCGGCACCGAGTCCGTGGCTGGCTCGAAGGGCCAGTGGTGGCCGAAACATCCTCATGATCGTCACGATTATGAGCCGCCCACTAAGTGGCCACCCTCCCAAGGCAGGTGCTTGCGGGTGCGCCAACGCAAGTGCTGGTGTGCGGCTTCTGGTTTGTGTTCGAAGCGATAACCATCCCCTGGGGCGGACTCGAGAGCTGGCTGCCGTTTGGAAGTTAATCTGCGTGCAGTTCATATCCGAAAAAAAAACCGAAACCCCCCGAATCCGTGGTGCGATCGTTATCGACCCGTTTAAGGTTAAATAAACATTTGCTTCGGAAGGGGCCGGCGGGCCGCACACCCTGCCTTCCTGGCTTCCTGGTACTTACATTCGAGCTTCGTTACCCGATCGCAGCAGCATTCTTTGATCGCACGGTACTTGCTGCAGGATCCGGCGTTCGCTTGGCATCGTTCGTTTAACTGACGCATGCAGGTGTGTGGTATCCATGGCAGTTGCTCTGCAAAGAGAGAAACAACAACAACAACAAAAAAACAAAACGAAAAAAAAGAACATTAGAAAAGATGATACGCGTGTGGGTTGAGCCGGGTCTTGAGTCACGATTCCGTATGCACGTGTATTTGGTTGAAATTTTTTCCTCTCCTCCCGCTAGTCCTCTCCGGACACACACACACACACACACACACACACACGGGCGTGCACAGCTTCACTAACGAAACGAGCTAATTTACACACGCTATCGAAAACCATTTCAACACCAGGTTGCGAACGGTAGGATTTAAATATGAACTTCAGCGCACACACTGGAGCTAGGTTAGTTATCGACCGTTGGGAGAAGGGAGTTCTCAGTTAGCACGATTGAAGTGGGGAAGTGTAATATGTGTGATTTTTCTACAACTACCATCGCTTGGCAGCATTTGCTAGAAGATGAGATTTGGTTTTGGATTTCGTGATTAATGCTTCACAAATTGTGACAACTTCTAGAGTTCTTCAATAAATTGAGAGAGAGTTGTAATGTTTGGGACGAATATTACAGTAGCTTGTAAAATACTATTGTTTTTATTGATGCCCCATGCATTGTTGACAACGTTAACTTTCAGGCTTCTAATAGAATCATAAGGCTGCGTACTGTGATAGGATTCTAATTCACTAGATCGACTGAATTTGGGATCAAATAAAAAAAAGATATTACTCAGCAAGCAGAATTGTCGAAACTTGTTAGGTTAAAGTTTATTTGGATCATGCTTCGCATCATGTTTTAACTGTGACTTTTCCTTCCATGTTGATTATTTATTTCTAATTCTGTTCATAGGTTTTAGCAAATTTATGTGTCGACCAAATAAATAAATAAGTAAATGAGTAAATAAATAAATTTATAATAAATTTATAAAAGTTACGGACTCAAAGAAACAGGCCACATAATCAGATAAATCTTTACAAATCTCAGGTTCAGGTTCAGGTTCAGATAAATATTTACAAATCTCCACACTAAAAGAATTTATGCGAGTGATACCATTTTCATCTCTATGTACAAAATATCTAGGAAGCTTTGCGTTTTTTTTTCTATTTGTTTGAGTTTAAGTTTCAAAAATAATATTCTGTACACATAGCCGAACAAATATACTTACACATGAGCTTAACTTAACATGTTCAATGACACGTGCGTTTCTTAAAATTACAATAAATAGTTAGACCTTCCTTGTTCATTAATTACTTTACTAACTAGGTAGACTGCATTGGATATTCTATTTAGAGACGATTGTACTGTAGCTGCTAGGTTCAATGTGCAGTTTTGGATGACTTCACATCTATAATCTCTTGTCTGAATGCTATGCTACACGTTAATGCTGAAGTTTGCGCTAAAAAGTTTCAACAAGAATGAAGTATATTCTAAGCTCCAGTAGGATATATTTTCTTCACCACTTCTTCGGGTATTTCTCCACCTCCCCAGACCCGATAACGTCCGTCACACTAAGACCTTTGATGACTGAGACGGACGTAAACCCACGGGAAGCCAACTGCACCCAAACGGAAGCTAGAAAGCGATGAATTATTTTTCCAAACAACGAACGATATCCAATTTCCCCATAACTCGTCGGTGGCGCTACTTTCGAACGGAATACCTATAAACCCAGCCGTTGTCCGCTAACCGATCGAAGCATACGGGCGCAGTTCCGATTACGGTGCCGCCTAATCCGCGCGCAAACCAAAACGACCCCGGAATGTCTAATGAGGGTGAAAAGTGGCAAGCCTCGGTTTCCTTCGCCTCCCATTCGAGACGGCGTTTTTTTTTTATTGTTATCATCATCTGCGATATTAATTGTGCGCTGCCCATTCGCATTCGCGTAATGCGCGTAAACTCATCGCACTAAGCTGGCCAAGAACCGGTGGAAGAGAATTAGATAATACACCGATAGAACCGTATCAGATTACCCGCGGTCGATTTGAAGGCCATCGACGTTGGCTGTTTGGCCGGTCGGTCTAGCGAATCGGCATCAAGTTACGCGTCTTGCTGCGTTGTGTCTCTGAGTCACGCTCACTGCGCTCACTGGGTTACGCGTGCGCTTGTGTGTGTGTGTGTCTGTATGTCGCTGTAGTCGTCGTACCTTTGGTACATGTCGATCTTCCCTGCAGCAATCAGCATCAAACGAAGTGGTGCGTGCTCGGCATACCGATGCACGCCGGAATGCTGCCTGTTGTGGCTGGCCTGCTTCGGGGCGGCACAATTTGGGTGTAGCAAATGTGCGCAAAAGCACTACGGGTGATCAGTTGATCGTGAAATTTAAGCGATCAGATCAGGGGCGAACGGTGGGCGATCATAAATTGTGCGGTTGCCCGGCATGCATGCACGCAGCGAATCAAGATGGCAGCGAGAAGTTGTTACCGTAGCCGGGACGGAAGATGACGATGACAGCTTGATCGACTGTTAACTGCCTTTTACCTATACTGCTTCCCGCAGCCACTCAGGAGCACCGGAATGGCGCATTGTATTGTTCGTCAGGTCGTTCGGGCACGTCATAATCAATCTGCGTCCCGAAGGGTTAGCTTAAAGCAACCTCTCCCGGCGCTTTCGTACGATGCCACCGTCGGCTGCTCGACGCCATCAATTGACGGCCATTTGGTCGTGCGGTTGGCGTGTGCAGTTTAAGCGAACGGACAGGCAAACGGGCTGCCATAATTCAATGATGCGAGCTAATCGAACGATTGCGCTAGCAATGTTAATTGAAGAGGAACTGCACGACGCCAACGCAAGGCGCACCACCGTAAGTGTTTCGCACCAGCTCTAGATCCCTCCAACAGATCAAACGATTAGACTATAGGACTATGTCCTTGCGGGTATTATGGCTTGCACAAAAACCCCCGAAACACCCTTCGTTGGCGCTCCACGTTGGCGGACAGGACAACGCACCACGCACCAACTGTCGGACTTCTGCTTCGGTCCTTAACTTCTGTTCCCCTTTTCGGGCGTATTATTACGACGCAGCAACAAAGAACAACTTCCCATCGCTCGTGGGTCCCTCATGGAAACATCTGTTTTCTGTTCTGCTTCCCCTACGAGACCTACTTTCCCGGCTCGTGCTTATTAGGAGTCGCCCAGTCTGCCCGGAGTCCCCGACAAGTCCCTGGACAACCGGCCACAAGTTCAACAACCTTGCCTGCGTGCGTGAGTTAGACGGTGAAAGGAGACCCA